>JAECUM010013495.1:0-35134 GCA_016617855.1 Megalonaias nervosa | reverse complement strand
ATATATATATATATATATTGTGTGTGTTATTTTTATACTTTCTCGATACATCTATAACAGAGCATGCATACAGAGCGCTCAAACCACTAACCTTTATTTCAGCTGAGCGTTAATATAACAGTGCGCACTGTGCGCATTTCACGCTCCAAGCCTTTGGGGTTCTGTGTGTGTGTGTGTGTGTGTGTGTGTGTGTGTGTGTGTGTGTGTGTGATTTGGATTTTTAACGTAGATTTAACAATTTTTCAGTCATATTGCTACGATGTCACACATACCAGATCAGATGACGATTTAGATATTCTACAACTGGGAGATACCATACTCTCTACTACAGTTTGGATACACTGTTCTATTCTACAATGTGGACACACCATACTCAAAAACTCGAACCTACCAGTATAATTTTACAACTTATCAAAAACGTATAATGTATAGCTTAAACATACCAATAATGCTAAAAAAATGGTACTAGCAGCTGCCTCGCTTGGCGCTCAGCATTAAGAGATTAATGTTAGGACTGGTCGGCCTGGTATCAGGATAATGTAACTGGGTGGGACATAATGCTACGTGTCTGCGGCATGATGTCCCACTGCTAGACCTCACTATAAACTGCCACACTGCAGACATTGTAGAGATATGACTGGAAAATTGTTAAAGCTACTTTAAAAATCCAAATCACACACACACACAAACACACACACACACACAGACACAGACAGATGCATACTTATGTAGTGAAGAGGAATACATGTCGAGGCATAGCAAAAGTGATAAATAACACAGCAGGCACTTATAACAAATTTACCAGAAATGTTCTATTGACGTTCCCAAACTTCCTGACGTACCTCACTACCTCACTGCCTTCGTCGAAAAGTCTTCATAGAGGTTTCTAAGCTTGTAACTGGTACCTTTTCGAGCACATCTAGAAAAGCTATACTTGTATTGTGTTTATATAATTTCACTCTACTAGTTAAGGCTGAACTATTTTGATACGGTGTATTTCCAATTCTCTTTTGCATATTCAGTGTTTGAAATTAACGTACATTTCTTTCTGTTCTTTATTTTAATTTATCTAAATCATAATCTATCTTATTTTCTATTTCCATTTATTAACTTTTTCTTGTCTAGTTCGTCTCCGTTGGTTTATAATAAAGACTCAAAATGTTCTCTTCTAAAAGACCTTTAAAAATATCTCTAATATCTTCTCTTATTTTATCTAATAGTTTTTATCCCACCCTATTTGTATGTTTTTGCAGAAATATGACTATTCAAAGAGGATTTACTTGGGGTTTGTAAAGTCTGCATACAAGTATACTCCGAATCTCTTTTTGTTAAGTATGCAAAACACTAATGCAGTCTTTGAAAATATAGTAAAGTAGTAAGAACAGTCTATCAAGGAATTCAGAATGACGTAATGAGGTAGCAAGAATTATTAGATGCAGAAATATTACGCATAGTATGCAAACCTAGCGTAATTTTATAGGAACTGCATGTCAACATATTTCTTTCTAAACCGCCAAACACTATACATTTGTATTTTTAAAGAGCTGAGTAGCAGAATCGCGAAGCGACAGTATACGGAGACTTGAGAAAAAGCCACTTAATAGAACGCACTGTCCCATCTTCCGATTACCACCTTTTTGGGGTTCCACTTCTCCAGCTCTCGTAACACTGGAAAAATGAGTTTTAAAAACCGGGGGTAGTTGGAAAGGTAGGAGGGGAGGAAAAGATAGGATCGAGCGCCCTATATGAGAGGTATCGTTCATTCACTTAGATCCACTAAATCGTATCCTGTCACACATTGCCTCTGTTGACTAATATTCTCTTTTAAAGACTGTTTACTTTATCCTGTCTGTGTTCTTCAGTCAGTTCTCTGCTGGATTAAGTTTGGCATAGTTCAAATGAACTTTAGTTGTACGATGCTTATAGAAGGAATTAAATTTATAGGTGCATTTACATTTGAAAACATCCCCATCGATTACTCTCTGTATGTAATATTAAGTTAAACTGCAGCCTTTGTCCTTTCACATAGTGTATACACATTCTTTGCATATTTTTGTTTGTGTCTTCTCTCACCTCTTTTCTCCATCTCTTCCTCATATCTCAGTTGTTGACAATTATCAGATGTCATCTGAACCAATTATTGCCTGGATTATATTTTCAAATAGTTTAGATATATCAGATAGTTCAAATGTTGCAGTTAATTCATATTGTACAGATAGTTCAATATGCACCGATAGTTCAATTTGTACAGATAATTCAAATTGTACAGACAGTTCAATATGTACAGATAGTTCAAATTGTACAAATATTGAGTTGATTGAAAAACAGCGATACCAGCTAATCAGTATGGAAGTAGTTTTTGTGTATTTCTTGTTAGTTTTACTTCAACACGCTTCTCGGTGCGGTAATACGTAGTCCGATAAATCATCCCCCCCCCCAAATATGTGATGATACTGATAGACAATATGTGTGTTTAATGTCAACTGTTCATTCAAATGTGCAATTTTTCTGCATGCAAATCTTTCCGAAACAAACCTGCCTTCATTTTATACTCTTACCGGTAATTGGTGACAGCCATATGTAGCGCGAAACTCAAAATGGCCAAACGACAGAGGGTTGTGCTGTTCCACGTGGATTTACAAATCACCAAGCGTAGGTGTTTCTCCGGAAATATAATTTGCATGCCACCAAAAGAACCCTTCAGCCGACGGTAGCTCTATAGCCGCGATAAATACTGGTAAGTGTATAAAATGTACACCGATGTGTGCAGCCAAGAGTCGCCGCATATTTTTACATGTTTTAATGAATAGGTGCTGTCAGTCCCTAAACCGCCAATCAATATCATCACGGGTGAGATGCTCATTCATCGGCCTAGGTAATTCGGGATGTCGTTGTAGCTACATTTTATTAATTGTTTTGGTGAGTTCGTATCCTTGCTTTTCCATCTATATGAAATCTTCCTTTCAGTCACGATGACATGGGATCAATAACACTTTGTTGCGTTCTTATGCTTATTTTCTGACATTGTTTTTCAATTTTTAGTACACTGATGATAATGGTATTTCCTTTTCAGGTCTGGGTGCAAACTTTCTGTACATGTCTTCTCTATCGACGAACCTACACAACTTTCATCCAAGACATCGGGGTAAGGTAGTAGGTCTATTGGATGGATCGTTCAGCGGTGGACCTTCCATCCTAGCCGTTATCTATGGCTTGTGTTTCCAAAATGGTCATGCCAATGACGAACAAAATCAGAACCTCAAGGGTTTCTACTTGTTACTAACCATCTGTTTTGCTGTGATTGCCGTACTTGGCATTTTTCTCCTGAAACACCTGCCCTATGACAAAGAAGATCGAGATCTCATGAATGACATTAACGATAACTCTAATAAAATCAGCATAGAAAGTCACAATCGAGATTTTACTGGAATTTCACTCCTGAAATCTTTCGATTTTCATTTTATTTTTTGGGCGTTTGTGTTTTGTACAAGCCTCCAACTAATGTTTCAGTCTAACATTACGGCTTACCTAAAGTCATTCGAGCTTGAAAACTTCAGCACTATATTCACCACTATTAACCCAATTTCTGGAGCTGTGACCAAACTGTTTGCTGGATTCATCTCAGACGTGCTTGTAGGCAAAATACCTAGAGTGGGCATACTATTGCCTCTAAACATAGTTCAAACTGTCATCATGATAATTTGCATATTCCATGCCAATAATCTGGCTATTCTTGTATTCGCTCTCCTTTCAATCGGCATGGCAAACGGAGGAGCTTGGTGTCTTACACCAACTATAACTAGCGAGTTCTTTGGTTTGAAGTATTTCAGCAGGAACTGGGGTAGCATGATGTTTGGCTCAGCAGTGGTTAGCCTTCCAATCCAGAAAGTGTACGGTTGGGTTTATGACAGCAGCATAACTGACACGGGCAGTATATACTGCTATGGACAACAATGCTTCACCTGGAGTTTTGTTATGGCCGCCGTTCTTAGTGTCTGCTCTTGCATTTTTAATGTCGGTGTGTTGGAGAAGGAACTAATCAGATATAGGAATGTAAAACACTTAAAACAACAAGATTTATAAAGGTTTTTGAGAGCAGCTGGAGTTCAGTTGGTAAACTGACGCACTAGTAATCCATGTGATGTGGGTACGATACCGTTCCAGGACAGCTCGTGACAAATTCGCCGTTAATTCTTCAAAGAATTAGTTGCGGATGATTCCTGAATAAGTTTTCTTAGCTTTAAAAATAGATTTACTATTAAAGTTAATTTCGTAAATTTTCAATGCATACTTGCAGCTGCAGAGTCTGAAAGACCTTCGATAATAATGCTTCACCAACACAAAAGAATGTAGTGGTATAATATGAAGCATTAAACGGAAACAATTCAGTACCAGCTTCCGAAGGACAAAAATGGGATTCTGACTTGCGTGATTTAGAAAATAAAGACTGTCAGAAATATTTTTTGCTAACTTGGAAAAAGTTCAAATTCTAGATGGTTGCAACTGAAAATATTCATAGAAATTTGGCTACAAATGTATTTTACAAAAGAATGATAATTATTTTAAACGAACTTTATTGTATTTCTATGAAATATGCTGAGATATCTTATATTTTGGGGATTTCAGAATAAAAACAAATATGTGAACAAATAATTTGAAATTCATAAAAAATATTTTCGTAGGAATTGAAGCAAGACTCAGGCCGATGAAGTTATTAATTTAACAATCCTATATGTAAACAGTATATTAATATATGCACAGATTGTTCATAAACAGAGTCCAATTTTTCTCAGTTCAAAATTTTAATTTTAATTTTATTTTTTATAAGGGAAACATAATGCTTATAGGACTTTACAAACAGTTGATAGAGTCATTGAGTAATTTATTTACTAGGGCGTTTTACTTTTACAAGATTGCTGAGTGAATTTTGAATTGTGCAAGCAAATATATGTATTCGTACGTATATGACCTGTCAAAAAAGATGAAATCTGATACGGGTAACTACCTCTCTGTGAGACTGTATATAAATCTACATACAAGCATTGCTACATTATGAGATGTATTCATTTGTGATATGCATAAATATTATATTATAGAAAGGGCATATTTTGTCTTTCTTTCTAAGACGCTTAGAAAGAAAAAGGAAATAACTACATGGCAAATAAAATATGAAATTTATTTGCCATTGGCCAAGTAAATGGTTATGGCAAATTTAATGAGCGGCGTCATTCAAATAAGTTTTTTTTTTTATAAGTTCCAGTTTGTGCGTTCTTATTGTATCAAATATTGAACAGACGTCCCACATATACAGATCTTTTACGCATTGTGTGTGTGTGTGTGTGTGTGTGTGTGTGTGTGTGTGTGTATAAAGACAGATAGGTGGTATTTTATATATGCATGCTCTGATATTTGTTTCATAAACGTCAGTAGTATATATATATATATATATATATATATATATATATATATATATATATATATATATATATATATATATCCATTTCTTTGCATTCTCTTGTCTCTTCTTTCCTTGGGTTTCTTGTTTGGTCCCACAGGAACATACAGTAATTGTCTGGAATTAATTTAATATTTTGTCTTTTTGAAAAGTTATTGCGATGTGTTTTCTTCTATTAATGTATTACATAGAAGCATGTGTCATGTATCTCTACGTCAATAAAATTTGGTTGCAAAAATTAATATTAACATTTAAAGTTGGGGCCAAACTATTTATATGAATTTTGCATGATCTAGCAACATAAACCCAGCAGTACATGTGTAATGAACGTTGTTAATAGCTCTAAACAATACAGTTAAAATTTTCTATTCACGCCGACGTTTTGGAGATCCTTGCTTTTGATCAAACATGATCAAACAAAAAAAACTGTTCACTATGCTACTTTATGCTGACTGGCCCCAGTTAAATATACCTAATAGACCTCACTCATGTGTATCCCCACCTAGAAACTTACGCTCCTCTTCCGACAACCGTATTCTCATTGTTCCCACTGTTTAAACGAAGTCATTCGGACATCATTCTTTTGCTTACCTGGACCCAGCTACGTGGAACGAATTGCCCATAGATCTTAGACACAAGAACACTGATCTCATTCAAGAGTGCACTTAAAACTCACCTATTTCGACCTCAAGAACAGACATAATGACTTAATAATGTCTACCTCCTTAATTATTGACAGCATGTTTTTGTTTCGTAATTTCATGGTGTTTGTTTGTTGTAATAATTGTGTATGTTTTTTTGTGTTATCGAATATAATAAAGAGGTTAGAGCTATTAAAGATTAGGTGCTGTACTAAATCCACATTATTATTATTATTATTATTATTATTATTACTACTGAATCAACTGACGCGATAAACTGAATTATTAAGTACTAGTTGTATCGGAGTATCATAGCCAAAGGTTAAAGGTTATAGAAAAAGAAAGAGGTAGATGTAACAAGAATAAATGATGTCATTTTAAAAGACTAAGAATATGTGGGAAGCCATTAAAGTATTTATTTATATTCTGAAACAAAACTATTATTATTATTATTATTATTATTATTATTATTATTATTATTATTATCGGTAGTAGTAGTAGCAGGAGTAAAGGGTACACGGAAATGCACGTATTAGCTTCTATCATATAACTATATAATATAAATAATACATGTTTATATTTCTGAAATCTATGCCATTTTCTAACTGGCATCTACAAACACGACCTGACTTTTGCAATAGGAAATGCAGAATTTTATTATAAACACAAAAAGATTCAGCAAAATGCCATTATTTTCTATTCAATTTTGACTACAGTAAAAATGGTACGTACTGGACCATACCAAAGACTTTCCCTCTGCTTTTATCCTTCCTTCGTCCCTTTCATATCATGATATGCATATACGTCACCTGTCTTGACTTTTTCCAGAACTTTTACCTCCATGCTCGTTAATTAAATACTTATGTTTAAAATGAAGAGGAACTTGTAAGTTGAACAACTTGCTTAAATCAGTTTGCCTTGTGTACATAGTTGTGACCTTCTCGTCCCCAAAAAACAACAAGTTTAAACTTCCCAGCCCCCGAAACCCAATTTGATTAGCAGTCATAGGTCCCTGTAACTAGAATGGGAAAGTTTGTTTTAACGATAGTGCAAACTTTAGAGATTTTTAAATATTGCTTTATCCACTACCATATAAGCAATGATATACTGCCATCGCAGAGGAGGAAACAATAAACAATACCCATTCATCTGTGATAAAAAGATACATCGTCTATACCGGTTTATCACTCCAGTCCATCTGTGATAAAAAGATACATCGTCTATACCGGTTTATCATTCCAGTCCATCTGTGATAAAAAGATACATCGTCTATACCGGTTTATCACTCCAGTCCAACTGCAATGTGTGCAGACCCAGGTCTACAGTCGCATTATGCACCGACAGATATAAGCCATTGCAGTCTATTAGGAGCAATCAGTAGAACAAACAACAAATACCCTGATTTCCCGGCGTATTAAATGCGCCCGGCAGATCAGGGTCAATGCCCTTTGCAGTTTGACTCGACTTATAAGCAAGTACTAACGGCACTAGGTTGAAAACTGAATTAGGGCGAAACTGATAATTTCTTCATGACGCTAAGAAAATTTGCATCAAAATTTAATAAGTTAATATTCATTAACTGTAGATATTTTTAATGTTTATTTATTCTGATCACTGGAATGCAGAACACTTTTTGAAAAAAAAAGCTTTATAAATAATAATAGGTGTTTGGACTTCTCCCTAAGTATGTAGGAATAAATTTGTTTTGAATTCAGAATAGAAAGGACTTTCGAGAAGAAAAAGAAGACGTCCGTCCTATAAATTTAATTAATGTTTTATTTCCGTTTTCTTTCAAGGTCTTACTACCAGCTTTACATTATATTTACATTATATATAATCAGCTTTGCATTATATTATCTGGGAACAAAAACTTTTTAAACCTCCTATAGAAAATAGTTTTTGACGAACATACATGATTAGCTTTCCATTTTTAAACGAAATATTTTTGACAATCTTGGTTTTACACTCTTTACAAATAAACTGTATCACTAGTACGCTGGAAGACACATGTATAACATAAATATAAACTAGATACCAACTGTTTGACCATCCCAATTTTATTTGTCAGTTAATACATTACAATCATTTAAAATCACATTGTATATTTCTTTATGTAACTGGATAATATTTAAACAACATAAAAAAGAATGCATAAACCTCTACCATTTTGTGTACATCGTTTGAGCTAAAGAAATTTGCTTTAATACGCTGGAACTGTACTCTTTAAATATTGACATTAATTCACCAGGTTTTCTAAGATTTGTGTTATCGTCGTTTTAATATCTGAGCTATTATATTCGATCTTGGACTGCAGTCCTAAGAACATGTTCATGCAACAAGAATGCGTCGTTGCAGTGTCTGAAAACTGACCTAAACGTATAACTAAACTGGACGGACGAACATATAATGGTAAGACTACTACATTCGTGGTGGAGCATATACAACCTAAAAATCTATTCCACGAAACAAACTAAGTTGACAAAATAAATACAGAAATCAAGGTTTAACATAAACTTCTCTTATACATTACATTTTCTCGTTAATTAGAAACGTGATATCAGAAGCGGTCATATAGAAGCGACCTTCAGCAGTCTGCATGAACTAATGTTATGCATATCAACTTCCAGAAGATTACACTCAAGATGGTGGCGTAGACACGTTTATAAATTATCATGTAAAAGATTGCATTGTGGGATTAGTTGATGTAACCATAGCAAAACAAGTGTCTTCAGATATCTGGTGATAGTGAGACTTAGGACCTTAGGACAGTCATTTTCAACAGAACTGGCTCTTGTAGTTGTTTTAATGTATTTTGGAATCGATTTTCACCGAATGAAAGCTGCTTCTGCATCAGAAAAGTATCGGTCTACTAGTTCGAAATGCATGAAATCGCCATATGCTTGGAGATCTATCATTTTATGTGCGATCGGTAAACAAACTGACGGTATACGAAAAGGAAAGGCTGATATAGGCAGGTTTTGATAATTTGGTCCTTTGATTTAATCAGAACTAATCGAAAAAACAAATGTTTTCTGAAACAATAGCAATTTTCTTGCGGTTACAAGCGATGTATACATTTACAATAAAGATTGCACCAATAGCCCGATCTGTTGTTTTCGTTTGATTAGAGTACAGCGGCACATATTTATGTGATTGTATACAGAAAAATACTTTTTAAAATTATTGAATGAAGAAAAAAGGTGCATATATATTCCACTGATTCAGACTCAGTTTCCAGGACTTAAGACACTAATTATAACCCAGTTTTCAGGATTCACAGTACTAATTATATGGAAAATCTGAACCAGTCCAGAATGGATGAATTTAAAATGACTATAAACAGGTTTTTAGTTCCATGATTGATGTATTGTGAAAAGTGAAATTTACTCAAATTTATCCTTGAAGAGGTTATTTAAATTTTAACTTTAACAAATTGAGACAATTTTCTACTGATTCAATTTCAGTCCTTACTTTGGGACAATCATTACTGATATGTGCGAAATTGAAAGCATCGTAAAAATGCCTGTAGACAGAAAAATATGCCGCGGTTGCGGTGGTTAGCTCCACTCAGAAGCTTGCGTCAAGGATAGATATATACTAACTAATATATAGGTTGATTTAAAGTTACTGAGTTTTGAATATAATAGTGTTTCTATAGGTTTAGGTTTGAGTTAGTACCGTACATCAGTATAAATTACAGTTCCCAGATAATGCTGGGCTTGTTTGAGACACAAGTGTTTTGAATCTCGGGAGCGGGGTCAGTACGTGCGACCTCCCCCACCCCACCCCCAATAACAAAACGACGTACGAGAATGAAAAGTTATCTAATCGTGTCATGGTTTCTTCTCCTCAAGCTACATACAAAATAAATAACCGATAACACCTGAAAGCATGAGCAAATTTCTCATACAACCACTCACCCACCTACCCCACACCAATATTGATTACAATTTGCTATCAAACCTCGTCTGCTGTTTGTTTCTGTTTACTAATTTCAGCCACCTATCATACAAACTTAGGAGGAGACTTAAACTTTGAGTTGCATTCTGGGAAATTATATATCAGCAGATTCCTGTACATAGTGGTTTATATACATGAATATGCATTCCTAGATTTAGTGGGAGTTTAAAAAAAGACAAAAAGGAAAATGTTTTAAGACCTGCTTTAACCGATGGTAATGTGATAGTGATGCAAGCATTTAAACTGTAAATTAAATGTTGGCATTGCTCCATATTGACTACTCGCTAGACTTTACAGTCAGAACAGTCGCGCATCATGAAATATTTCGTGTTATTACTTATGTTAAGAAATAATTTGTCGCGGCTCGGGGTACCCGGACGTTGGACGGTGAAAACCCAAAGGATCGATTTGATCTAGGGAGACGATGACGGATCGTGAAACTCAACTGGCTCATGATTGCATGCAACCCTGCCTAGTGTACACTTCGAGGGAAAGAGTGGTGTCGAAAATTGGTCTACTCTTGTTACTCGAAGGACACACTCTACCTCTGATGGGAATTACCTACCTATATAAGTCTCAGGAAAGAGCACAGAGGAGGCAGGTGCTTGGTTCGGTTTAGTTTTTTTGCTCTAACGCCATTTTTAGCACATGGTATGCTATACATGGCTGCCAGTATATTTGGCAGAGGAAGAACCCGGGAATACCCCGGGAAGAACCACCGACACACATGAAGCTACTGTGTAAACTAGTGTATGTTAATGTAGCTTATGCTTCTTTTTCTTTCAGAAAATATTCTTGTAGAACCCCACAAATTCATTGTTTTCACGAAAATAAATGTCCCTTTCATACTGAACCTTTAGAACCATCAATGCGTTGTTAATTACCTCATTTCCTGGACAATGTATCTTTATAATATGAGAATAATCAAATAATGTTCAAATTAATAATGTTGAATTGCTTAAATATAAAGAAAGAAAAAAGAAGATAAATAACGGGGGAATGCTTGACCAAAAACGGACTGTAAAATACGTTACGATTGACCGTGTCTTGAGCCTGCTTTAATTTGTCAACTGAGGCACTAAAAATAGCGTGCATAGATAATACCTAGGTGATGTATATAAACATTCATTATAATGTAGCCTCAAGGGCACTGAAAGATAGCTCTTAAATATATTTATATATAGCAGCATTTTAGAACAAAAAATATCTCTGGGCCAACGAGAGTCTTGAGGCTGGCGGGCAAGTCAAGAGTTCTCTTTCTTCTTTTCCATCCTTGTTTGTCACCATGTGTACTTTGTAAGAATATGGGTCCACTGAAAATAGTTTTGAAAAACAATATCAAGAATTTTTATTCCATTAACAGCTTTGTGAAGGTTGGAATGCCCTAACTTTGTATGAGACGTCATCTTTGGTTGTCTTTACTTTTTCTTACGAAACATCGTTGGTGTTAAATAAGCAACGACTAACTGTTCCTTATATTAATTTGATAATAAGACTCAATACACGTAAACACACACATACAAAAGTTATATTAACAATTATTCGCACATCTAAACTTACTTTTTAAATATATGGTATACGTAGCACAATAAACGTTGATTTAATTAAGCAATCGATATCGTAAGGTGATATTAAAAGAAAAACTTGAAAACACCTTAATGGTATCACACTCTTTATTCAATGATCATGATTTAATAACACCTATTTAAACGCAATTATATAAAGTTAAACGCAACGGACTTTGGTGCATACGATAGGAAAAATGCATCCAAGGAGACTAAAAATATTGCTAATCAAAACTGCAAAGTTTACTGCAATATATTACCATATTCCCTTGTATACTTTCATGCAATTGTCAAAAATCATTAAAAGTGCATTGAAAAGAGTTTTTGAGCACGCTTAAGCCATCTGCGTGCAGACTTAAATTTGGGCCTCACCAAGGTGGGCCCATATGAATCGGGGAAACTGCTAAAATGTGGTACACATTTATTTTTAAAGAGGTTCTAAGTTCAAAATGTAAATATCTATTCTAACTTCTTCACAGGGACATATAATGGAATAAAATAATTACACCCAAAGAGCACATGGAATCTAAATCAAAGAAGCTTTTCTTTTCTTTCAGATCATCGTGTAGATGGCATCATGTCATGCTTGTCGGTGAACTCTGAATAAGGCAGAGAACTACAAACCGTTTCAGGACTATTGTACGGTTTCCTAGCTTTAATGCTGAAGGAAAGGCGAACATAATAGTCCGGATCCGTTTTGTAAAAGCAATGTAACACCAGACGTGTGTAATTTTCGTTATACGGGATAAAATGGATGCGCTTGACATTTTTATTTTGAGAATTGAAGGTCATTATGACGTAATGTCTTATTGTTCCTATTTGTATCATTATTTTTCTTATATTTTTAAGTACTTCTATGCTTTTAGCTTGGAAAAACGTCTACATATATTGGAATGTCTCATCGACATCGTTTTTATCTTGTCTGCGTTATCGGCCTTGACCAAATGACAATCTAAGTAATGAGCTTTGCTTCTGATGATCAGTTATTGGACAATAATGAAACATGATTTTGACATACTACCTGACCAGCGCAATCTTAGAATCTAGAGTAGGTCATAGTGACCTACTTTACAAGTTCAATGAATAGCGCCATATCTCTGTTTCAGGGTCCATTTCTTGGTCACTGTTGATCGCACCGTGGTGAATTGGTATGGGTACATGTATTCAATATTGTAAAGAGGATTACTGCAGTGTTTTCCTTTTTTTAACAAAGTCCATTTTCAGATGTCTAACGAATAATCAACTTGTAATAGTATTCTGGAAAGAAGAGTGCATACATCCCTCATAAAAGTTGTATCACTAGGAATGAATGTTAAGAATTGACACTACTGTCCTAATTTGGTCTCCGAGATATAGGTAACCATGATATATTTCTCATGCCAGATGTTCACATTTGGAGTTGGACTTCGTACCTAATTTATGTGATCTTTACTTTTAAGTACGCTAATGTGTGCATCAAGGCTGCTGTATGCACATAGGCTAACTGGAGTGCACGGTAAGAATGTCACTTGCATCAGAATGTTTCATTTTTCAGACCATACAAATTGTCTTGAGTAAACGTTACTTAGGAAGAGAAGACCATGTATATTGACGAAGTCTTGTTTGAAAACCAGTAAAAGCTCATGATATACCAGTTAACTAGAATCTGGACAAATACATTGGAATCTTCTTTAAACTGACAATATATGCACAGGTTTTTAGTTAGAAAATTTCAGTTTATCTTACAGAAGCATATACATGAGAAGACGTAAAAGCTATTTTAATAGTTGATACTAATCCACTTCCTTCTGATGGATGATTGTTCAAAGAGTTGTTTACGTTTTTTTTTTCAGTTTTAAAGAGTTCTAGGTGGAAAGCAGATTAGTTTCAAAATTGTAAGTTAGAGTTATGAACTCTCAGAATATTATATAGTTGTAAAGTGAATCGTGACGAAGACTGGTATTGCGCAGATGAAAGGCCTACTTTTCTGTCGGAAACATGTAACTTATATTGATCTCGACGGCAGATAGAAATTTTTATGTGTGTTTGTGTTAACTCCAGGGGCTCTCAAAAAGAAATTAACAGGACCGATATACAGCATGGGCAGCAATTAGGATAGTTTTTTTTAGCATTTACCCATAAGTGCTCTGTATGTTATCTTTACTATCAGACAGGTAAATGTACATGATGAACACGTTCTGTAGACTTGCGGTTAAAATCTAATGAAATTACTATTGATTGGGTGTCGGTTCATACGCTTCTGTTTAGATCAGTTATTCACAACGTTGGCGGTACTGCCCCCTTGGGGGCGACAGAATTGCCGAAGGGGGGGGGGACGCTAATGGTGAATAATGCTTGTTACGGGGTAAGGTAGGGGGCGCTGAGGATAACCAAGGGGGCGGTGGCCCGAAAAAGTTTGGGAACCACTGGCTTAGATGTAAACGCTAATATCGTTTGTTTTCATTGAGACAAGCTGGGTTGTTGATTTTTCTCTGAATGCCTGGATCAATTACGTCCGCACCAACATTTACAATCGGCAAATGTCAGCACCTAAGCAGGTTAAAATTTTGATTTCATCTAAGTACTAGAATTTTGCAACACTGAACATTACATGCGATCACTTAACACAATGCCCATCAGTTTATATAATATTATATCAATGACATCTACAATCAGTTTGTCTGCCTCAACCCTCGCCATTTAAACGTAATTGACTCAATTTATATTAGTCTTGACATAAACTAAATGCATATATCGTTAGAACGAAAAATAGACTATGCCAGCAACAACTTGACCAGTGAGACCTATCCTTTATATTTTGAATACACAGAGAGACTAACAATCAAGTTTAGACAGTATAACTCCCTTTTCATAGACTATAGACAGCATACATCTCTTGCCATAGACTACAGACAGATATTTCCCTTGCCACAGAATATAGACTGTTTAATCTCTTGTCATAGACTAAAGACAGCGTAATCTCGTGACATAGTCTACAGACAACATACATCTCTTGTCATAGACTATAGACAGCATACTTCCCTTGTCATAGACGATAGACAGAATACTTCCTTTGCCATAGACTATAGACGGCATACATCACATGCCATAGAGTACATATCTTGCCACAGACTATAGACAGCGCACCTCTCTTGCCATAGACTATAGACAGCGTACATCTCTTGCAATAGACTACAGACAGCGTACCTCTCTTGCCATAGACTATAGACAGCGTACATCTCTTGCCATAAACAATAGACAGCACACATTCAATGCCATAAACTATGGATAGCATGCATTTCTTGCAAAAGACTATTTGACATAATACTTCATACTTATGCTAGTATATGACTGAGTTATATAGTACATAGCTAAAACACCAAGAAATAAATAACTGTTCACAAGCATGTGTCCCACTGAGAATTTTAGGGAGTATTGATACTTTAGATTTACGAATTACTTGTCATGTTTGTCAACTAGAACTACAGGATAAAAAGAAGACAGAAATGGATTGAAACACTAATGTCAAGATAAAATCAGTAAATATTTGTCTGCACCCTATAATGTCCGAGACGGGTAATTTTAATGAATTAGCATGGAGATGGTGTAATGCTATTGGGTATAATTACTTCTACCCTGATCCCTTCCAATGTTTCAGTCATGTAAATATTATAAATGCTTAACTGTGTTGTTTAAATTGTAGAGGACCAAAATACTGAGTAGATTAGATGTTTAAACCACTTTATATAAACCCAAAAGCTATCTAACATTGTCAAGATGTTCAGGACGAATCTACAAAAGAGATTTAGCTTTTATGAGTCCATATACATGCTTATTCGTTATTTTCTGAAATAAAGATATGTTGATATCTGTTTGACAGGAACATATTTTAAATGATTCTCTTCAAGGAAACTATTTACAGTTTAAATGGATATTTGGATTGTATAAAGGTTTCAACCCGGGGTCAGAACTAAGAGGCGTGCTCTCACAAATCAAGTCTAATCACATTATTGCTAGTGGCGAATAAACAATGGACTTCACACAAGTGTGAACTGAAGTCACAGAAACTCAGTTTGCCTGTAGTAAATTTTGTATATTGTTGTATCTACATCGATACATATCAACTGTTATGTATGTCTATATTTTTGTTTAACTCTGGTATATGATTTTTATCTAAGTTTTATAATTTTTATTCATGGCTGTAAATTGTACAGATTATCTTTAGATTTGGCCTAAGTGACAGGGTCTGTTAAGAGCCTAAAATTATATAGGATCTATAAATAGATGCTTACGCATGTGTTGACAATTGCTAATAATAATTTAAATGATAAGACTTAATGACGACTTTGGCTTAAGTTCTCATTAGCTGATGTTGTTCAGACGGTTCCGGAAGAATTCCGTAACTTCCCATTGATTGGGCTAGGTCATATGAATAGGCATGTTGGAGATAATTTGAATACTAAGATCCGTCAAGTGGGAATATTGTGAAATATAGTCACAATAGAAGGTGTATATAAGGACAAAACTGGGCAATCAGATTGATTCCTATTTTGGATCATCCTCATTTCTTGTGTTTTTATTGTAAGTATGCAGACGTGTTTATGTGGTATTTAGATATTATTCGAGAGGAAAAACATTGTTTAGTCTTTTCAGCGGAAATAGGAAGTGATTATTATTTGGACTATACTATTATTCTGGTACTATTGTGAATTATTCATTGGAGTTCTGAACAATGCCATCTTGACAACGTGACGATTCTTGGCGGACCCGTACATTTTCGGCTTTGAAACTTAGCCAACAATTTTGACTGTGCTTACAGCGGTTTCTGGTACATTATTACTACCATAGAGACAACACAAAACCTAGAAGTAAAAAGACGTTTACGATGACCTACTTTGACTTGGAATGTATGTGCTTCTCAGGTTGGGCGGATGTATGAAGTACTGTTATTTTACAGCAAACAAAGCATTAAAAGCAACCATTCAACATTGTCACTTCGTTATGAAAGACTGCATTGCAGGCGATACAAAAATGATGACATCATGACATTTGAATACATCAAGCCGTTTCGGGCCAAGTGTCTAGAAATACGTACCAATTAGTACTTGTTGTTTTTTTTGTGTCAGTAAGCAAGTCAATGGCATCAAATATAACCGCTCCGGTGGCCTAGTGGTTAGAGCGTCCGCCTCGGATGCGGGAGGTCGTGGGTTCGATCCCCGGCCGAGTCATACCAAAGACTTATAAAAATGGTACTAACAGCTGCCTCGCTTGGCGCTCAGCATTAAGAGGTTAGTGTTAGGACTAGTCAGCCTGGTGCCAGGATAATGTAACTGGGTAGGACATCATGCTACATGCCTGCGGCATGATGCCCCAGTGCTAGACATCACTATAAACTGTCACACTGCAGACATCGTAGCGATATGACTGAAAAAATGTTAAAGCTACGTTAAAAATCCAAATCACACACACAGAGGCATCAAATATATTTTACCGTAATTTCACAATGCAAACAAATAAAAAAATGGCCGAACGACTTAGTCAAAAATGAAGCAATAAATAGCTTAAAGTCATAAAATTCAAAATGATAGGCACACGCATTTTATCAACAACGCCTAATATAGTTACGGTGTTTTATTGTTTTTATAACAGGCTTACCAATGAACCCAGATTAAGATCAATGACAAAATACATTTTGAAACGCACGTAAAGAAGAACGAATTTTGACCGTAGTATCACATCTGTTATATGTGAAGAACAAAATATTTTAATAGTAGATCTTGTACAAGAGCTTGGGAAATCAAAGAGGCAAGAGCTGTATTGAACGTTTTTAAATCCGTCAGGAGGCCAGCCTTCGTCAGGAGTTTATTTATTTACTAGGGACCATCGATTGTAGATATCCTGCAATTGATTCAGTCAGATATTATATAATAATAATTTTTAATTTGTTCTCAACAAGATCCATGTGCTTCTCTCTCCCCCTCCCCCCAATCTCTGTACATTTCACCGCATATAGTGTGGTAGTCATGAAAGCTACGGCTGATATGCTACCCAACCCAACCCTTAATAAGAGGCACATTTCATTTCCTCTATCTTCCGAAAGTTTTGGAGTCTTATATGTAGGTACATAATCAAATAATAACTCACCTGTAAGTTTGGGAAGGAGATTATTCCTTATCATGCTTGTTTTGTTGACGGTTCGACACTTCTTCACAGCCATGACCTGTTTCGACAGACCGTATCTCTGCACCAGACCTTTGTCTAGGGAAGCCTGAACACATGTTTGTAAAGTTTCTAGAATTCGCGCATAATGTGTTACCTGTTTCATCAAATCAACAGATATGTAGATCCAATAAAAATACAAATTAGATAATACAGACATAATTTGTACTTCAATATATACACACAGTGTGTTGTACACAGTCTTGATCTGGCCGGTTTATATAAAGTTTTGCAGGATGCTAAATGAATTTTCTTGCTTCATTGAGATTATGTATTACATAGCTCAAACTGCTGATTCAATGGCAAAGGTCGTGCAGTATTGCTCAGAAAAAAACTCGTTCATATTTACTTATACAAATGCAGTAACCAATGATAATAACATGTTGGATCCTCTACCAGTATAGTCGAAATGGCTTCCGAAAATGACGTTTTCAGACTATGTTACATATACGATGAAAGATTTCCATTAGATTTTTCAGTTGATATATAAACATATCACCATCGTCATCTTTTGTAAATAAGAATTAAAATAGAGAATATACTTGAAGGAATGACAATTGGGGAGTTGATCTTTTATTTACCTGCGACACAAAAGCAATGGAGTGTGTACCAACTGATTTTCCGTAGGCTCCAAACATCTTTCTCTGCTTGACGGGTTCTGGTGTTGGAATGGATGCGTTCGGCATCCCTGTTTAGAGAAGACAGTTAAAAGAAAGTATCTACACCTCATAAATTTTATAGTCTATTATCTTTCAAAGGATTTTTTCCCCTGCAATTAAAGTTCTCTGAGAATTTGTACCAGATCACATTTTTGTTAGAATTTAACTCCTGCTGCAGGCGACTCCAACTCTGTCTAGAAAAACGAACATTTTCATCTTTCCTGTCTGTGTACCATATTATAGAACCATACAATTTTGAAGACTATAATTGACTAGTAGGAACTCTACCTAGATATAATTATAATTACCTATCCTGTTTCCACTTGGTGCCTATTATTGGTATACGGGATTGTTTTTCTTTTTAAATTTAAGATTGAGCGGTACATCAAACAGTACGCATCCATTTGCGGGAAGGCGAGGGAGGGTTTATTCGCATGTACTCGGGAAAGTATTCCCAGAGAAACAAGAAAGGATCCTTTCTCTGCGTCGAATAAAATATCCGATCATGTTTACGTCAGAAGAATTTATTCATAGGATGCTAACATCCTGCCTATATTTAGTAATCCCCCAGAGGATACTGGTGTTCTAATGGAAGACGTAGTACAACCAATTAATGAACTCAGGCAATATACTCCTGGCTTGATGTTCCTAAACTAGAATGAAACAAGGGTTATTTCCAAATAATTCTTCCTTGGCCAATCCAGCGAAAGCCATAAATCAGAACCCAAAGCGGGGATGTGCAGACGTTCTTGTAGTTTGGTGGTTGCCGAAGCTGACTGCCACTGGTCCAACTAAATTTATTTCCCTTCTATGAAACGCTAGGTCTCGAACGTAGAAACTGGAGAAAGTTGACTGTGACTGTCAGCCTACAGTTTCAATAATGAATCGCATTGAGCAGAGCATTCTAAACCCACGCTAGACGAGAGTCTTCTTAAAATGTGTTGTGAATTTTGGGAGACGTAATTCGTCATTAGCGGGGTCAGAATGTCCAGACTGAATGATCCAAGGTCTGCGAGGTGATATGCTGTTTTCTCCCTTTTACTGTTAGAAACAGTCTCTAATGGAAACAGTCTCTGATGGAAACAGTCTCTGATAGATGCGATGAATACTTTCAGTACACTGAAAGTATAACTTTTAAGCAGCGAACTGGGTTCTGAAGTCCTGCCTCTTTCAAAGGGTCTAGCAAGGAAATGGATCGAATGAAAACCTTGAAGTTTCTGCTGACGGCAGAAGATTTTTCACGTCGAGCTTGGTTGTGTCCGTAAAACAACCAAAATATCCGCCGGAAATTGAAGGAAGTTTTGGATCCATCAAATGAAGCATGAAGCACTTAACCCTAAATGCCAAACCCAATGCGATTAAGAAGCACGTACTATAAGATAGGATTATGACAGCGCCCTGGACAAGGTTCAAACTTGGAAAAATGTATCAAGATAGGACCAGCAAGAAGGACCATTCGGGGGACAACACTAAGTAACGAGACCTACTTAGATAGAAGTTTGACGGTAAATCTAAGAGGTTATCATCTTCTACATCTTCTATTCTGTTGTGTCCGAATGTGAAAGATGTCACACATAATGTTTGTTAATTGGGGAATCAAAACCTGCAAAGCTGTAAAAGCAACATGTCATTGTATTTTGCGCCAGGTAGTGAAGACCTGTCACATTTCCTCATACGCCTTTAAAACGAACTGACCTTCTAGCTTGCGTGAGTCTCTATTCTATTGCAGGTGTAGAAACTTCTAGCTCAGCGCCTCCCCCGCCCCCCAAAGAAAAGAAAGATAAAACATGTGCGATTGTGCAGACGGTGTTCGTCGAGGCAGGGATAAAATATTTACGTTCTGGGTTATTTAAATCGGTCGGGGAAAGCTTAAACCTTTTGGGAATGTCTTTCGCAATCAGAACTATTTTGCACTTTTAATACCTTATCTTTGGAATTACTATGGGAATCAGAACCGTAGGAGGGAAGGTGTAGCCGATGATCCCTTCCCAGCTGATCGATAGAAAGCCCATTGCTCAGCTTCTGGGTCTTCTTCTGGCAACATAAAGGTGGACAGTTTGTGATTCCACCTGGTGGCAAATACGTCGACTATCAGATGACACCAAAGGGTACATATCCGATTGAATCAACACCGTTAGCCACCCAACGAAACGATATGGTAATATTATATATGATAAATTATAATTGCATCTTCGAGTTCCTTCCCTTAGATACAATTCTTAAAGTACACGTGGTATAAAGAGAAGAAAGAATATTCATGCACTTGTCATATTCAGCATTATGCTCCAAGGATAAAATGCCAAGAACTATCAGAGATGGGGATATAAAAAAATGCACTGGTTTTTCACCGATTTGGTTTACACAGAACATACTCCAATTATCTTAATTTCGTCATTTGTGATGAAATATTAGCAATAACATGAATTTCATTTTAGGAATAAATTCCAAAAATTCTTTTTTATTTATATACAGATATCTATGGAAATAAACACTTAAAATTCTCTACACTCTAGATTAGACGTTCGAAATTCTGTGAATTTCAATATACTCTCAATGTCCGTACGAGTTAGTTTTCCTTATATATGCTGGGAGTTCTCATAAAGTTGTTCACCAATTGGAACTCTAAAACATTTGGAATTCCATAAACTAACTCTACATTCAAGAGCAAGCGGTTCCAAATTATATCGTCTTCTTTAATTTCATGAAAAGAACTTAAGTCTAAACTTAAATTTAAGTCTAGAATTTAATTATATAATTGGTTAAAATTTAAGCCTTAACTGAAATTTGTCAATCAAACGTCTTTAGGTGAGACTTAATTTAAGATATATGTTGATGAAATTAAGTCCTGGAAACTTGCTCCATGGGTTGTCTTAACGTGGAATACAAAAGTTCAGAATTCTTTGCATTGTTACCCTTACAAACAGATGTTCAAGAATCGTTTTACAGTAATTAGGTAAAAGTGACTTGACCGTTTTACCAAACAAAATGTAAAGCTATGAGACAGCATGTTCCAGGCCCTGTAATTTATTATTATTATTATTATTATCATTATTCCGACAACGAAAGTTAGGCGATCTTTACCAACCATCATACCAGATTCATTGACATTTTTGTTGCATTATAATTATATATCTAGAAGTTAACAATATTAAATAATATGCAAATTCCACACTTTGACGTTTCGTGTATATAAATTTTACTCACCCATCTGACTCCAGGCTATCTGTCCACCTTTAATGATTATTTCTGGTTTTGCACCAAAGAAACCGGGACTCCACAGAACTAAATCAGCAAGTTTACCAACCTGAATTAATCATAAATGTTCACAGTATCAGACCTTTCGGTTTAAATTACCCCCATTCTCTTGTACAGCAATCACCCTTATGAACTGATTAGAGTGTTTGGGTCTCTTATGCTTTCAAAATTACATGATAAAGTTCATTCAGGACAAATTAATCTCATTGCATATTTGTAGACTTTATCCGAGTCAATGCTGATATATGTTACAAAGAGCGCTAAGAAATATAAATATTATATTTATATTTCTTATATATAAAACGGGTCTATTTACATCATAGTGACTACAAACGTTTATGGAAGAATCCGCACGGCATTGAAAAGGATGAGAATAGCAACTGTCCTAGAAATGTTGGGATATAATTATTTTAATATTTTTTGGGTTGTATTTATTTTCAATAGTTGTACGAAATATAGTTTATATCTACTTTTATACCCCACCCCACCCAACAACAACAACAAATATTGTGAATGGATAAAGTGCGCATGCGAATGACCGGTATGACCCGATTGAAACTTAACACTAAACATGTTGAGCACTTATAGGTTGCTGCATTTGCATGGGAAAATATGAACGAGTTTTATCGGACAGATATACTCCACGACCTTGGGAGTGCAGAATATCCTTCCGACACAACGAGTTCATATTTTCCAATTTTCCCATACAACTGCAGTAACTTTTTCATTATATGCTCATTTTCTTATTCTACCTCAGGCTTAATTATATAAACAAAAATACACTACAAGATATAAAGTAACAGAATTTACGCTGTACTTTAAACTAAATACACAAGCACAGATTCATCATTACGTAACAACAATATCAATGCGCACATGACCCCGAAAGAAACTTTCGAAAGAAATTGTCGTTATGGTCACATTAAAAATGGAATTTAGAGTCATATTGTGAATGAATGCGCATTGCAACAACTTTTCCTTTGCTTTGGAATAAACAGAATTTGGTATTTTTGTAGACTCTACTAAATTTCATGATTATGGACTGGATTTGTCTATGTCAGTTCTGCATGAAGTGTGTGTGTGTGTGTGTGTGTGTGTGTGTGGTTTAGATTCTTAACGTAGCTTTAACAATTTTTCAGTAATATTGCTACGATGTCTACAGCGTGACAGTTTCCAGTGATGTCTAGCACTGGGGCATCATGCCGCAGACATGTGGCATCATGCCCTACCCAGTCACATTATCCTGACACCAGGCCGACTAGTCCTAACACTAACCTCTTAATGCTGAGCGCCAGCGAGAGAGCTGTTAGTACCATTTTTATAAGTCTTTGGTATGACTCGGCCGGGGTTCGAACCCACGACCTTCCGCATCCGAGGCGGACACTCTAACCACTAGGCCACCGGAGCGGTCTCTACATGAAGTAACATCTGATTTATGCTGCGAGGGAGCAGCGTGTTGACTCATCTGAATGTGTGTTTCTGTTCTGTCACTGAATGTTTGGAATCATAATATATGAAAGATATAAACTTTTTCATTTGTAATTATCATAAAGACGCTATGGAATTTAATGTTCATTTTATTTTGAGTGGAATAAGGAGAATGTTTATGTAATCAAACTTTGGAACCCATGACAAAGATTATGTAATTCGGATTTGCAGAACTAAGAAAGTACATTTTGAGGAAATTCAGAATGTAAAACTGTAAGTATATTCTTTGCCATTCTTATTACCAGCTAAGAAGACACGTTTAAGCTTTGTCACTTGCATGCTATTTGTTGGGACCCCAGCAATTTTATGACCTGTCTGGCGCCTATCCCTAGCTTAAAATCCGAAACATTGTATCAAAAAAGTTAACGCGGAATATTGCAAAGCAGCTGATATGTAGCATTCCACGAAACAGCTGCTCTAGTTCATTCAGAAACAAATTTAATCAACCAAAAACGTAAAGCGTCTACTACGTGAGTGTACATGATTTGTTTACAAAGTTTACAAAGTAGTTCCTAATACACTATACTACTACTGGTGACACGTGTCGTGCACGTGAGTGCAATATGAAGGTGTGCAATATCGTAAAATATTGACGATTCTGAAAATGTAAATTTAACGGAGAAAAAAATGAGCATATAGTAAGGAAACTTGCTATTCAGTCCAAGTACTCTATCCTCCCAGATCTATAAAAACAAAGGGATTCTGAAATTCAGTGGAAAGATTAGCAGCTGTTACCAACCTGATTCATATCACACACTTCATTGCACTGAAATCAATCCCAGAACGACGCTACATTACCACCCCAACCAAAAGTGTCGTCTTTTGCTCCATAAATGAAGTTAAGCTTGCTTTAAAAACTGCCAATAATTTCTGCATAGGACACTTTTTTTGCAAATCTGCACATAAATAACCAAATAATAAACAGAAAATTTTAAGACAGGGAAATTAGGTCAAATGTTTAGAGGTGACGCGCGATAGCTACAAACCCAAGTAATCAAATAACTGATTATGGTCCCTTATACAAATGGAATAATAAACACTTGAAATGAAAATTATATTGTAATAATCAATATTCTCTCATAGCGCTCACCTCAACTGATCCAATAACATGTGCCATGCCATGCGCAAGAGCGGGATTGATGGTGTACTTGGCAACATATCTCAAAATTCTCTCATTGTCGTTTTCCCCCTGTTTGAACAAGTATAGTCGTGAAGAAAATAGTAAAATATGCATGGTTACATTATATGAATGGAGATATTTGGATGGGAAGAGAGAATTACAAAGCTTATCATTAATATAAGCTATAAAAGTTGCTTATAAAATAAATGATTAGAAACTCTTGGTGCCATCAAACCTCTAGCTTTTTCTTTTATCTAAAAATAGTGTTTTCCCTTTAATTAGACCCTTTATATTTAATGTCGAAACATATTAAGGCGAACAATATTGTAAATTATGTGAAAACTTCCTTTACCATTACTGATATAGCATCAAGACAAACAGAATGTACAATCTTATCACACTTCACTTTTTTAACACATCAATAGATTTTATTAATGCTTTGCAATATTCTAGTGGTTATATGTTTTAGAACAGCGTACAGTTTCCTCCTTCAGTCTCCCTCTGAAGAGCTTCATTTTGTCTGCCGTCTGCCAGGTCCTGCAGATAACCTCACCAATACGCCCCATCGCCTGAAAACACCAGAGCTGCCCGTTAGAATGCAGTATAGACAGACAATTACGTAACGTTAGTTATTTTAATGCCGTCAAAGTTATACTCGCAAATTTATGTATACTCTTACGGAAAGGTTGTTTGTGCAACCTTGCCCCGGACTTTTGCGAAATCCGTTCCAAACACTCTTTTATAAATGGTTATATTTGAAGCTTTTTTACAAAATGCTTGAATAATATCTGAAAAGGAAGACTGAACTGCCGGTATTTTTAGACCAGAATATTTCGTTCCTGGCATGTCCAAACAATGATCACTTTGTTTATAATACTCTCAAGCACAATACATTGGATGCATCATTTATTTCTTTATTCAGATAAGATCTGATGTAAATGTAATAATTAATCAGGACCGATGTGGTCAGGGAATTTCTTCAGACACCCAAACATCGTCATAGCTAGAAAAAGACCGAGATTTTATTTCCTTCTCCTAACCATAAACGATTTTTATTTTATAAATTTGATTAAATTCAATTTAATTTCAATATTATACGGCTATAGAGTATTGCAATCTGAACTCATGGTGTATCTCACTAACGTATTACTACAACTAATCATTATACTACATTTCGATGAGGTCCAGTTAATTAACTACATGTTAACTTTAACCGAGGCTGTCCTATTTTTGTCAATCCACAACTGGAAGTCATCATATTGTAAATTCAGCGTATATTATATGGTATCTTGCTGAATTAGTTGCATTTAAATGAAATAATTGCATTTTTAGCGACATTGGTCCTTCTAAAACAATGCGAATCACATCTGTAAGCGTTGTAATTCTTAGCAAGGCCAACAAACTGAATCTACTGAATATTGTATGTTCTGCTGGAACGTCGATTAGGCATCCGACTGATCACTAAATGACATTACTCCCAGATCAATGGATCATCAAGACAAAAATCAGAACAAATGATATTGATTATCGTAGGGACTACAGTGTAATAAATGGCAACCTATTGGTTTAGTTAGGTCTTGCAACCTTCAATGCTTAACTTTTGTAGTTTAAATTATGCTGGAACGTTAAAAGAGTCAATGACTATAATGTTCCAAACAGAGCTGTTTTCTGTCAAACTTGGTATGAAGTGAAACTGATCCGATAAACTGAGTGCAGCTCACCTGAGAGTCTGACGACATGATACTAATCGCCCCAAGGTCATGAAGGATGTCCTCTGCCGCTATTGTCTCTGCTCTGATTCGAGATTCAGCAAACGCAACATCTTCCTTCAGGTTTCTGGGGTATGATGACAGTAGCATTGAAAGGTATTTTGAATAAATTCATTTTTCAATACAAAATTATAACTTGACTTTTATAGGCGATATAAAATAATAAAACATCTTACTTATAAGTACCGTTAAAAACACAAAAAGTCGCAAAAACTTGTTTTGTCATTATTGCAAAGGAGAGGCAGCAGTCATGAATATAGTGTCAACATGATCATTTGTAGACAAGGAACAGATCTCAGCTTCCCTAAATATACAGTTGAATGAATCGAAAGCAAGAAAAAGCTTGGAAAGGTTTGTGTGTAATGCCTTACGTTGTTCCGATGAAATAAGATTTCACGAACATAGTTACCAATACTCCCAACAGAAGAGGTCCCAGGTTTGTGAACATCCGAATTCTCTTGTTGAGCAGGTAAATAAAATAGACACAGCATTCAATAGAGATATGATACTAGCAAAATTCATAATAGATAGGGTCCATTCAGACTTAATTCTTCATGTCTTACCACGTAATTTTGTGCACCGTAATCATCGGCCGATGTGATCAAAAGTATTCAGTTGTAATGGAACATGCATGAAATTTCTTCAACTTTCGCGAGGAAAATTGCTTTCAATATTGTGAAAGGCTGTTCAGGCTATTACAATGTACATATAAAACGGACATGGAAAAGCTGATTTCAATTTTGAATGATACCAGTAGTAGTCTATCCTTGAGCTGTATCAAGTCTCAGCATCTTCCAAGAAAAATTGCACACAGATTAAGGTTCGTAAATCTCTTCCATACGTATCTTGTAGATAAAATAAAATTTCAATTATATCTAGCTATATCCTTTTAGGGGCCTACCACTATCCCGAGAACATTTATTTCCGATCCTCGCGAGATTAAATTTAATACTTGTTAAGTAAGCTAGTGGACAGTTCATGTGTCTCATGGCTAAATAGATGTATGTTGATAAAAACAAGTCCTTATTTTTGACTCCACATGACCGTCAATATTTAAGATGAAATTTATCTGTATGGGAAGAGTGGATTTGTATTTAAGGAACCACAGCAACAAAATTCAATAGAACTTATAACAAATGTTGTTATCATTTTTTCTATTTTAAGAATATCATACTAAACTGGTACATTGCTTTATCACGTGTCAAGACCAAGCAACTTTGCTCATATAGTATCTTGTACAAAGTTATGTCTAACAGGCTCCTGCTGTACAATGTTAATTATATGAGTGTGCTGTCAGAAAGACAGGAAAGTATTCTGTATCGACAATGTTATTAACAGATGGACTGCAAACAAGAATATCTAATATACAAGCAGTGTAACTAAAAGTTTCGATGAAGTGTAGATACTGGTCAAAGCACACGAACTTGCCGTGTACGTTGAGGCCAAATGATATGGTTCAAATTCTGAGCTTCTGCTTTAAAACTCTTGCAAAAGATATTTAATAGTTCTGTTTTATGTATCAGAGATATAGCAAAATAAAAGTTAGTGAGTATTCAGGAAGGTTATTAGTCCTACGGAGAAACCCACATAACCGTAAAATGGCATGTTCTTGTAAAACAAAAGCCAAGGTCAAAGGTCACTAAATTATAAGTAACTTTCTAACATAATTTTTATGAAATATTTAGAGAATATTTGGTTGCTAAAACAAATGAAATCACTTCAAAGCAGTCTTAATTAAAATGTGGTTCGTCTCTAAAGCTTAGTTATTAATTTCTTATCTCTGGAAAATAGTTTAAAATTAAAACTGGAAAAAAATAGTTCCTTGATGAGATAGATGCACCAAAGATGATACTAGGTGTGGCGACAGCGACGACACCATATAAGAATGGACAATATCTCTACATCAACGTTTGGTGCAAAAGGCAGATATACAATTGCATCTTCTTCTCCTCTCAAAACTGCATTATTCAAATCCATTTGCGCTTCTTTTGTGTTTCCATCTACAAATTTGGATAACTGATTTTAAGGCGACGTAGCACACTTACTTGTCAAGATGGTGGCAGACCATCAACATATCCAGATGTTCGTCAATTGTATTGGCAGTGTATGGACGTGTTGGATTGGTGGAGGACGGAATCACGTTCTTCTCGCTAACAACCCGGATGATGTCGGGTGCGTGACCACCTCCAGCACCCTCTGAATGGTATGTATGGATTGCTCTCCCCTTGAATGCTTCTATTGTCTGTTCCACGCAGGCGGACTCATTTAGCGTATCCGTATGTATTGTGATCTATTTGGAATTAAGTTCACAATTTACATTATGGTCTGTATTATAAATATTCTTTTATTCGGCCATGCTAGACCAAATATAATACATGAAAACTTAACTTGTGTTGATTAAAATGGTAACATTCGTGGAATACGAAAGAAAAATAATAAAATCGGATGATAATACATTCTCGAAGCTCATAGTCAGAGGAAATCGCTGAATAAAATAAAAATAAATAAATTGGTCCATTTATAAATTAATCATATAATAACAATTAAGAAGTCTTCATCGTAGCATAAAAGTGCAATTCGAACACATGAACGGTTCGTTTTTATAATAAAGAAGAAGAAAATGCTAGCGATGAACACAAAAGAACAAGAATACTCTAGAATTGCCAAGGAGGACACATCAAAGAGCATGTACATAGACAGAAGTTTTGCAGACTCCAAAATGTAACCTGAAGTAAACTGTAACCAGTTAAAATTCAACGCATATTGTAACAACCTGTTATGTTATAGCCTTACGCACAATGTACCGGGTTACAGTTTCCATGAGGTTACATTTTGCGGCTAATTGCTGAGCTAATTGTTAATGCAAACTGTAACCATCAAAGCGATCTGTAACCATCAGCCACATTGCAACCCAACACAAATTTTTTGGCTACACTTTGAAACAAACAAGAAAACAAAAGATCCAAGTGAGCATTTATAGCTAATAAATTAACACTTGACAAATTCACTAAAAACGTTGAAGCAGTATTGTACAAACACAATCAGTGTTAACTATCTTGCACACGTGATATCAGGTCGACTTTACCTATTTTACTATAGTCTGATGAAAATTATTTCCGAACATAACAAAAATAATTTAATATGCATAGTCTCCTGTCATTAAATGAAGTCATCCAAAATCTTTGCAAATATGATTTACGGACGAAATTTTAATTTGAGGCCTAAAGAAAAACACGTGTTTTAGATTAAATGCAATTATAATTCACATCTTATGTTAGACAATTGAAAATTTTTCTAACAATATTCATATTTTGTAGTCTTTCTTCGGTTATAAACTTCAAGTCATTCTTTACAGTCCCTTAGATATACTATTTTGCTAATTTTTGTAAACTGCTCTATTGGAATTAATTGTTTGCATAACTGGTTTTCATAAATTTTGTAAACGGGAAGGTCGCAAACATGTCATTCTAAAAATCAACATTATGTGCTACTTTCCTTACATTCATTTGGAGAGAGAGAGAGAGAGAGAGAGAGAGAGAGAGAGAGAGAGAGAGAGAGAGAGAGAGAGAGAGAGAGAGAGAGAGAGAGAGAGAGAGAGAGAAAACAGGTACTTTTAAAGCCCCCACATCACCCGACCCCACTGTTTTTAAATTGCATACAATATGAGAACCATTTTTAATTCTAACTGAGCAGAATTTTGTTATAGCAAGCAGATTTCGCTTCATATAATTTTGAGAGAGAGAGAGAGAGAGAGAGAGAGAGAGAGAGAGATAACATATATTTTAAAAGCTCGGATAAAAATAAGTTCGATCTCTACAGTGGTAGATGAGCCAGTTAGATGCAAGATCGCCTTATTAACATACCTGGATCTCTCCAATCTGAATCTTGAGAAATCATGTTCATATAAGCCCGTATTCCAAGTTTTATCAAACTTCAGATCAGAAATATGACACCCATAGCATTAACAAGATCAGCCAATAAAACGCAAGACTGTGTCATTCTTACATATGGATCCTACTCTATTACCGAAGTGATCCAAGAGCTTGATGACATGTCTATATTCCAAATTTTTTTAAAAAAAGTTATTAATCGGATAAAATATAAGTGTTCCACAATGGTAAGAAACTCAACCAGTCAGATGGAAATTTCTACTTTTAGATATGCGTGATTTTATCCGAGATCTTAATGATATACCCATATATTCCAACTTTAATCAAAATCAGATCTGAAATATCGCATTCAAAGTGATAACAAGTTCAGCCAATCAGATGCAAGCTCGCCTCATTCATATGCATAGATCTATCTGATATTCGAATGAGATGTTGATGATATAAGCCTACATTCCAAGTTTGATCAAAATCGAATCACTCATGGCCTCCAGAATGGAAAATGGTAAATATTGAAGGACAGGCTAACACCAGGCACATGACTGGACTTTGTTGGCAAGTGGTAAACACTTTCTAAGTCTTCGTCAGGCAAAGTCTGTATATGTCTTCGTCTAGTAAAGTCTCATGCTGTTACATTAGGTTTTTATTTGTAAGGTTTTTCACAAGTAATAAAGCGAAAATAAGTTCGAGATGGACATGAAGTGACATGACTGATGGATATAGGTACCACTAATTGACCTTTCAATAGATATAGACGGACATAAGTACCACAAATTGACATTTCCATTGTTATATATATATATATATATATATATATATATATATATATATATATATATATATATATAGTTATGTTATATATATATATATATATATATATATATATAGTATATGCAGTATATATATATGCATGCTATCTTGTTTTATGTATATTTATAATTCTATATAATTAAGCCTGTATACCTGGATTTCTTTCATAGGAATCCGGTACGACTGTGTAGATAGATGAGAATTACTTAACAGGTCGTCATGCGAGTGTGTCTGCTACGCACGAGTGCATATAACACCGATTCAGCGCCATCATTTATTGGTGATGCGTGCTTAGTGGTGACGGAATATGGGCTGGTGCGTGCAGGCAAGGCGGTGGGTGCCGTTTACACGCGTACCTGGGTTCGAATTTCCGTAGAGTACGAATTAAAAATTCTCTAACCTGTATGATAGTATTATTTTTATTAAATATTAATTCTGCCTACTGTTATCAAGCATTCGTCTATAGAATCCAGGGATAGCACTTTCCGTTCTGTCTGGTGTATATATATATATATATATATATATATAGAGTATATATAGTATATATATATATAGTTATATATATATATATATATATATATATATATATATATATATAATTTGTGATTTGTGTTGGCTTTTCTTCATGGTTATATGTTATGTATATCTATATAGTATGCTTGACCTTCGTCGGTAATAGAGTTTAGGACCTACCTGAATAATGTCTTATTATTTTGTAAACAGCATATTAAAAGCTAATATTTGCCTATGACTTTGGATTATATATTAAGATCATTGTCAACTGGAGGTAAACGTGCTTACAGATGATGCGTTCAAATTCTAGTTTTGTTTTAGAAATTAAGGATGTTCTAAAAGCAAGTTATTTGCTAATTTGATTGGAAATTTACCCTCATCCTGGCTGTGTTATGGTGTCGTAGATTTTTCTTTAAATGTTGTTTACTTCAAAATTACTCATTCCCAAGTGGAATCAGTCTTATTATGATGTTTATTATTTTTAATTTGAGAAACTTTTTTAACAAATTATTCACTGAAATTACAAAGTGCTCAGTTATTTTCGGACTATATCATTATTTTCGGATTATTATGAATTCACTCAAGGACATTTTTGATTATATCGTTGTGACACATCAAGACTGTTAGCACTTTCAAGTACTATTAACACATAAGAACAATCAGTATTTGGCGTCCATTCATGACATCACTGGAATTTATTCGGAATGTTCTATTCTTTTGGATGTGTGATAGAACTTTTAGCACTTTTTGGAATTTACTTCTCAATACTGTAAGTTCTTTTTAAAATTTCACTTTGTATTCTAGGGAAATAAATTATATTTTTAATTCTATAAAACTTGTTGGTTTTCGCTTTTTCTGTTACTTAGTTTAAGACAATATAGTCGTAAGATACAGACGGGCATAGGTACCAGTAATTGACATTTCCATTGATTCTGCTGAAGTATATCGCATGTCTTCTGCACGATGACTTACAAATTAGCCCAGTCAATAAAATGCACAAATGTTATGAATTCCTACTTTTCAACAATAGTCTTAACTCTCGGTCTTGTCTGTCTCTCAAATTATGTTTCAAAATGAGAAAGTTATAGGATCAAACTACGAAACTACAGAACAAATTATCTTCTTGAATCAAGAACATTAGATTGAGCGCAATGGATATGCGGTAAAAACCAGCTAAAGTTTATGGAAATTGTCTGCCTGAAACCTATACCTTAAATACAGCTTTCTTAAACCAAGGGACTTGAGTTATTTTATACGTGAATGTTTTGATGCAAGAGAGAAACTTAAATATTTACCTGAATATCGTATTCGTCAGCAACCCTCAAAGCTGTGTCAATAGCAGACGGGGTCGTTCCCCAGTCTTCATGAAGCTTCAGGCTAAACAATAAAATGACTAAGTTAACTAAGGTATAGTTTTAAAAGTAACTTAACTCACATCACTTCTCGTTGAACAAGCTATCATCGTTTCAAACTAACAGTCCTTGTTCGTGCAGAAGTAATAATTGGTACAAGATAGGATACTGACTGTCCGCGTATAAACTTTCACAGAAACAAAGGAAATTGCTTGTCTGCTTATAAGTCACAATAGGTACAAAAAGACATTGAATGCTAATGTGTAAGCTATCATACATACAAAAGACATTGCTTGCCCACGTGTAAGCTATCGATGCTCGCCCGTGTGTAAACTATCATAGCTACAAAAAACATTGCAAAAGGCACTGCTTGCCCGTGTGTAAACTATCATACATACAAAAGACATTGCTTGCCCGTGTGTGCACTATCATAGATACAAAAGACATTGCTCGCCCGCGTGTGAACTATCATAGATACAAAAGATATTGCTCGCCCGTGTGTAAACTATCATAGATAGAAAAGACTTCGCTTGCCCGTGTGTAAACTATCATAAATACAAAAGACATTACATGTCTGCGTTTAATCTGTCACAGGAACAAAAGGACATAACTCGTCCATGTGTAAACTACCACAGATAATGGGATTACTTGTCAGCATGTAAACTATCACAGTTAGAAAACAACATTGCTTGTCAGCGTGTAAACTATCACAGTTAGAAAACGGCATTATGATGTTCAAAAGGAAATTGCTTGCATATGTATAAGCAATAACAGGTAAAAAGCATCGTCGCGTGTCTGCTTGTAAACTATCACACCTACAAAATGACATTGCTTCTTCGCGTGTAAATTATAACAAGTACACAAGCAGCAGAGAGGGTGGACCCTACAACTTTGTAGAGACCTTATGTTTGAAAATTAAGGGTTCCTACGAAGGCTGAAAAAGAAGTTTTTGGCTTAATAGTAAAAACTTCTCTAATTGACCAGATTTTTTCTGATTTTTTCACAATCTGGTCACTACGCGTATGTCGTCCACCCTCTCTGCTGCTATGGTTTTTATCCAAAAATTGTATCAAGTCCGTTACGATATCTTGACCTCGGATCATGTAAATTTATTGGTACAAAACCAAAGGGAGCAGCTTGTGCTTTTGAAAAGAAATTTTTAAATTTGTTCATGTCCATGTCCCCAGAACACCAAGTATAATAAATATTTTGCAGCGTATGATTATCTACTCCATTAAATACAACTAAAATATTGCAGTTGTCTCTGATTACTTTTGGAATTTGTGTATAACGCTGTGTAACATAAATCACGTCTGTGTTTTTATGTCTACCTCGTGAAAATATTCTAGCTGGATTTGATTGTTTGTCCAGCGTAACATCATCATACACTACTAAATTATTAATGAATCCATCCAGATCATCTACGGATGGCGCTTCATCAATATCAGTAATAAAGTCTATGACACTGTCTTCATGCAACAATTTTGCGTTTTCATTAAAATCTTTAAGTACTTCGTAACATCGCTGATCATCTACAGATGGCGCTACTAAATATAATTTATCCCACTTGAGCCATCTCATTATTAGATTGAGCAATAATTGCGTCTTTCCACTTCCAGATGGACCTATTATAATCGTTCTGATAGAATTTGGTAGCGCCGGGTGATGTTTTACTGGTTCTTGTTTTCGTGTCGCTGAAAAGTCAATTATATCCATATAATTAATAATATGAGTCTATATTGCGTTCGATGCAGAGCACCTACCGATACTACTGAATTAACGACAATAACAACAAAAAATAAAAGACGTGCACTTACAGGTAAGTGTGTGAAATGTGGCACCAGGAAATATAAATTTGTCTCCATGACTAAGTCAGGAATAAAGACAGGTGGGGGTGATATTGCTGCTTCGTTAGGAAAATTACCAGGAACTCCATGGGCTAAATACCTCGGTGAGAAACATTTGCCCGGATATAATTATTGTGGTCCAGGAACTCGTCTCGATATCAGACTCGATAACCAAGATCAACCAAAACCAGGAGAGTATCCAGTAAATAAGATTGATCAAGCGTGTCACGTTCATGATGTCGCGTATAAAAGTAAAGATTTGCAACAACGACATCTCGCAGATGTGAAATTGATTCACGCGTTGAATTCTATACCTAATAAATCTCTCAGAGAATCTCTCGCTAGCTTTCTAGTAAAAACTGCTATGAAAGGTAAACTAGTGCTAGGAGCTGGCAATTAAATTATATAACTATCATAATGGAATCTGTTTATTATTCCCCGAGAGGATTCTGGAGAGGTAAGGCAGCGATTAGTAAACTCGCCGAAGCAGCAAAAGTTTCACGTGATGTTGCTGCATCATGGTTAGCACGACAGGCAATATGGCAAATCTTCCTAAGTCCACCTAAAAAAATTCATTACGCGCATTTGATGTTAGCGTTCCTAATGAAGTTCATC
>JAECUM010013494.1:0-61077 GCA_016617855.1 Megalonaias nervosa | reverse complement strand
GTAATTTTATTTATTTTCGTATTACAACTATATACTATTTTAATAAAGATTGCGCCCTTACAAGCAAGTACAAATCCCCCCCCCCCGTAATATAAATTTCTTTTGTATACAAAAGTCAGCAAAATTTGCACTCAGTTGCTGCGTGAACAGATTTCTAAAATTCTCCTTGACCGAGTAAGCTATAAGATTCAGGCGTTTTCCGAAACGAATAAAGCTGATGAGGCAGAATCGTCTGTTTGATTACGTAGGCTAACACACTCGGTTTCAGTGAGAATAGACAGGAGTCTAGTTCTGATTCGAAACGAACAAACGCAAGTATCTAAACGTATGTCCGTATTTGGCCATGAGCATACGTTCAAAATTGCGTATCAATTGAGAGCAGGCTTGCACAAAATCAGTTCGTCAAAGAATCAGAAGACTCTGTCCGTCTTTTCTCACAGGTAAGAAGTGTCTGTGTTCGTAAATTTCTTTAAAGAATAGAGACTTTTTAATGTTAGAGATTTTTACGGTAAAGTTCAAATTTTCGCAACATTTTTCTGAGTTCCTTTTATTTTATATTATAATGTAATGGAATGTTTAATTGTTTTAAAGAATTTATATTCGTTTGTATTTATGGTAATTATTATTGGAAAAGACGATTCGTTACCAACTTCATGTTTAGATTTAATTTGGAAATAAAATATTCTTTAAATAATAAAGAATAATGTTTAGTAATCTATTCCAAATTAGTATTCTATTTTAAATTTAGTAAAATACATTTCTTCAAAATGATTGTTGCATTAATCGCAACTATTGAATTTTATACTCTTTGGCTATCATGAATTTAGTCGAGATTTAATTATCTGTATTTATATTCTAAAATGCAGATATTATACAAATGTATGAAGTTGGTAAGCTCGAAGGAAAAGTATAATTTTATATGTATTTCGTGTATTTTAAATATAAAGGCTTCATAAGATGTATCTCTAGAATGTACTATATATATCTATATATATCAATTATTTAATAAAGTTCGTTCGTCGAAGAATCAGAATCAGAAGACTCTGTCTGTCTTTTCTTACAGCGATTCCGTACCTCTTTCATCGCCATTTTCCCCCAAAGATGTAGCTGTATCTACACGGTTATGAGTGACACCTTCTTTAAGAGAGCCTGAACTCTTTCTTCTCTCTCTCTCTCTCTCTCTCTCTCTCTCTCTCTCTCTCTCTCTCTAACCATGGGCAAGACATTTCTTACGTTATGGGTATTTCCTTCTCAAAGCAAGAAATGAGAAGGTTATGATAAAAAATCTTTTCATAACACATATACAAAAACATGTCCATAGGATTAACACGATGTGGCACTCTAGCCCTAAGATGGGAAACCATATGTTAAAAATGTCCACAGGTTTGACATTATAGATCTCCAGCTAACATTTATCCCGTCAAGAGCACATTGTACACATTGTTAGTTGTGATTTACCTCAAATGGGACCCTATGGCCTCAATCGGGAATTGAAATTACGTTGTAGGTTTAGCATGCGTGCGTCTCTATGGCCTCTGACGAGAAATGAAATTCTATCTGACTCATCGTTGGGAGTGGCAAGCACCCACTCATCTGCTGACCACTCAGGTTAGGATTAAAAGGTGTGTAAAAATAGAATTTAAATTCTTTATAAACAAAGTAAAACCCTTATCCTCTATTTTACTTCCCTAACATCCCCTTATCATCCTCATAATCATTACAACCCTGTAAACAATATTGTAATATATGGAGTGAAATAAGAGAGAAAAAATAGGATGGCGAGAAGAATACATCAAAACACATAAGAACAGGGAACTGGCTTACTTTTTACAAACACAAACACAAACACACATCCGTTATAAATCCTGAATTATAAATGGTGTGGTGAGTGGGGGTTGGGTGGCTTAGAATTTTGGCTGTCCAAAATTTTGGATTCTTACAAACAATGCTAGATATGTTACTGTTGTATTTAAAAATATTCGGTGTCAAATCAGGCACATTTTCACTGACCAGCTTTCTTTTGTTGTTATAAATTTTACAAGGTTGACAACAACAAAAAAGATGTTCTTGACTGGCCCAGTGCGTGGAGTGAAAATGTTGCTGCTGAAACAACGTTATTTTGCCACATTGTCAAACGTAAGGCAGAAATTGGTATCTGTATTTAAGATTTCTTGTAATGTTGTAACATTTTCTGTAGCCGAATTGTGTTGCAGATGGGTAACAAATGTTCATAGATTTAACATGTATGAGTCTTCATGGAGTCTAACGGGAATGTAAAATGGGGTTGATTTCTTGATTAAAAGATGAAATGTAATGTTAAAAATATCCTTAGTATTAACATTATGTGATTGTCTCTGATGTAAAAAGAATTTAAAAGGGGATGGCTGTCTGGGGTCTAACAGGAAACGTGATGTTACAAATGTCCATAAGCACACCATTTGGAGTGATCAACAAAGAATACAAATATTCACACACAAACAAGCATAACATATGCGTATATGCGTGTCTGAATATATTATCCATGCTTAAAAAACAAATAAATAAAGACGTAGAGACACTTTAGTTTGTTGTTTTGTTTCTTTTTTGTGTTTTTTAAATGCGTTTTTATTTTGGGGGTTTTTGGTGTTTTTTTTAAAAAATAAATATAATCTCCTGAATGAAATTTTCAAACACATTACTAAAGTCCCTTTTGCTTCTTTTTTTAATACTGTTTTTCTTTTTAGAATTTATTCACTGACGTGTCTTCTTCTGCGTCATACATGTTCTAATATGACGACTACACTGATGAAGAAAATATACGATATTGCCCACACACTATTTAATCCTATCCTTGCGATAACACATCAGTGACTTGCATGGATACTGCTGTGATACTCATTTCTTTCTATTTCCAGTTCTAGATGTAATGCTTTCACTAAACGGCTACCAACTATCAGCAAGTTTTATTTTAAAAAATTGTCCTGGGTGGCTGAATGGTCTAAAGCGCTCGCCTTTACGGGTAACTGCCATCCCACCTCTGTCCGCGTGGGTTGATCCGCGGGCTCGGACAATGTACGTATGTGAGAAAGCTTGCCGTAGATTTCCGTGGGTGATGGTTCTTCCCGGGATTTTTTTTTCTTTCGGGTTCTTCTTCCACCAGTTACACTGGCTGCCATGTATAGCCTATCATGTGCTGAAAAATGGCGTTAAGCCCAGAACAACAACCTATTTCTCAGCGGCAACTCTTTTTACCTAATTTTATACAATGGTAGAACGTGTATTTATCACTCATCCTGCAAAATATGTCATTACATCTATCAACAATATGGAAACAATATAGTTTCTTTTGTTAGTAGCTTCGTTCTACGTTAGTCTGGAGGACATCCACTTTATAGAAGAAATTTTCTAGTTTAATTATAATTGTTCACGTGGTAAAGTTTTGACTTCATTTTTTCACAAGTAAAAAAAAGAAAATCCAACCCAAAAACAATTTCCGGTTTGTGTCATTATACTTGTCTGCTCCGTTTTCTACATGGACTTGGCTCTGTAATCTGTTGTGACCTAGTGACTAAATCCCTGTCCTTAAAAATGGCATTTTTAAAAATAATATATGCAAGGCATAAGACTTTGTTTTTCAGACATTTGCTAAAAACGGTTGGAAATTATACATAATGATTTATGTCGAAAAAAATTAAATTTATCTAACATTTGTGGCCTTTGAAACTCAAAATCAAACAGCAAAAAGATTTTTTTTTGCAGTGTTTGATGTAGCTGTATATAACTTTTCTGACATAGCTCCAATGTTAATTTTATATAAAAATACGCAGAAATCATGTTCTCTAACAATGTCTACGTTTTTGTTACATTTGGTTGTTCAATGCTAAAAACAATTATCAAAACGCGAACTCACTTTAATCTGGTCAGATTCATAGTGTATGTGGCGCTGCGTGTCCGATGTGTTAACATGGGAGACGAATGTGACAAGCTTTATTTAAATGGTCTAACGACTATTTAAACAACCCTCTCTGAGAGGTTGGTGGTTGGAAATGTCTACCCAAACCATCAAATATTGTCAGTTGTTGTAAAAGAGGCTTCCAGTGCACTATAAGAGCCGTTGGAGTAAAAAGAAATCCTGCCCCTCCCTACAAAACCTTGATTCGGGGCCGTTGATTATGAAGCACCCTCCAATAAAAAAAATTGTTTGTTATGGAGCCCCCTCCCAATTGCTCCCAATTGTAAATTTGATGAAATTTTAAGTCACCACTGGAGTAACCGACCCATCTTCGATGCTAATATAAGCACAGTGTTAAAATCTAAATTAAAAATAGGAAAAGTCCAAAATATAGAATTACTTTCTAGTAGAAACCTGTTACAGGTAGCTTCAAATTGTCACCTTAGTAATTACATCCAGATTTAAAGCCTGATGGCAAATTTAAGTGCTGTGTTTTAGTTTTGATCTTACTGTTCAACAGACCACTGGGAAATCTCATTTGTATATCAAAAAGGGAACGAGTGACATCTTGCAGCTCTCAGGAATATCCAATCCCTGATCCATATAATGTCCTTGATTTTGTGAAGTTGACTATCACTAATAGTATCACATGGCGATATTGTGTCTATGTGATTTTAACATTAGGTTGGGTTTGTGGGGTCTATTGTTAAACGTAATATCAAAATAATCTATAGCCTTAATATATGTGGGCCTACATATATGCAGTCGAAAGCATATTGTATACATTATTATAAGTTGTTGGCCTCAAATGAGACCCTATGCCCTATAACGGGAATTTAAATTACGACATATGTTTAACATGTGTGGCTCCATGTCATCGCTAACGAGAAAAATGTAGTGTTAAAAATGTCCAGAGGTTTAACATGATGCATGATTACAGGGACAGTAATAATTTAACATAAGCCGTGCGAGACTCTATGACGATAATAGAAATTTAATATTAGGCCAGTATCAAATGGGACTTTATGGGGTTTAATGAAAATTTAACATTTGCCTCTATGTTAAACATTGTTGGCCTCTATGGCGACAAATGGAAATTTAACATTATGCTTTTAGTCCATAGGTTTAACATTATGGGACTTTCTGGGGGACAATATGGGAAATATATTGTCAAAACTAAGCTACTATTCAACATGCCATTTTGGAGTGACCGATATTAAGATATGTACTGTCAATGACCTAGTTATATACTATCCATCAATCGGTATTTACAATCCAACACGTCGTGTTCTAAGTGACCAACGCCTAATCATGTCATATCCATTACCCCCACCCCCTACATTTACTATAGAACACGCCGTTTGAATTGACCAAGATTCAGTCATATACTATCCATTACCCACACACTTACTTTTCCAATTCGCCATTTAGAGTGACCAACACCCACTCATCTACTAACCAATAGGTAGAAATGTGCACACTTAGACAAACATTGTAATGCACTATCGCACATGGAATAAAAGAATAGAAAAGGCATAAATATACACATTATGCACGCAAGCGTGAATATACACAATCACGACTGGAGTACTAAAATATATAAAAAAAAAACCCCATATATTTATGCTATATCATGCATCGAATCGGGATAATGGATAGCATATGACTGGGTGTTGGTCATTCAAATGACTTGTTGAATAGTAAATCTGGGGTGTTGAATGGTAAATGTGGTGGTGGAATAATTGATAATACACGACTGGGTGTTGGTCAGTCAAAAGTGACCGTGTTGGATAGTAAATGTGTGTGTGTGTGTGTGTGTGTGTGTGTGTGTATATATATATATATATATATATATATATATATATATATATATATATATATATATATATATATAATCTGGTGTTGGATACAACATATTTTGGTATTGGTCACTTCAAAGACATGTTTTAACATTACATTTCCCATTTTGTACCCAGAGATTCCAAGTCCATATGTTAAACTTATGGACATTTTTAACACAGTATTTCCCTCCTTGTCCATACGGAAATTCGCAATGTTAAACCTATGGACTAATGTTAAATTCACATTCGACCTCATATAGACCAATTTGATGTCGGCCTAATTTTAATCTCCCCTAGCTGACATATAGTCTCACATGACCTGTTAAATTCTCGTTATCCTTATAACCACATACCATGTTAAACCTATCAACATATTTAATATCTCATTTCCTATTAGAGGCCATATCGACTCACACATGTTAAACTTATGGCGTAATATTAATTATCGTTGGAGGCCATAAAGTCCCATTTAGATGAGTAATTTCTGACGATGTATACAATGAAAACAATATGCTCTTGACGGCATATATGCAAACCCTATAGTCTCAATTCTAACTGCCGGTTAAACTCCATACAGGTTTTCACATATCAAAGCTATGGATACTGTTAACATTACGTTTCCCGTTACACCCCATTAATCTAAAAATGGTGGCCTAATGTTAAATTCCCATGTGTCAGATTTCATCACACTATACAACTATCACACATTAGAAAATGAAGACTGAGGCAGGAAAGAATTTATTTTACTCCTTTTGTTATTGATACCACATCATACGAGAAGAGATCACAAATCAATTCATCGCGAATATGATTTCAATTTTACCAGCTTACGAAACAGCAGCTGTTGTTGATGTAGGAATATTGTTGATGTCATTTTTTTTTTTTTGTGGTCATTATCTTTTGTGTGTTTTGATTGATGTGAATGCACGGGCGCACACACATTTGAACCAGGGGTGGGGGTGGGGTGGGGGACTGCTTATTTCCCATCCCACGGATTCGCTCTAAACTTAATAGCTGACCACTACATTCCCCTCCCCCACAAAAATAATTCTGCGGGCGCCCCTGCGTTAATGTGATGATGACAGAACTTATAGTAGAATCCAGTAATGCTGATGCTTACTACGACGACTATGATAATAACAACAATACTTGTTGTTTTTGCTGTTTTCTTTTTTTCTTGTCTGTTGATGGTCATTGTGATATCCGGGATCATGTGTTCTGAAGGCTATTTTCCGGGACATTTTCTTCATTGTATTACCTCATTAATATTAACTTGTAAACTTCCTTCAGGAAAATGTAATGTTCATCGAGTCGTATTGGGTAAAACAAAATATATAGAAAATGAATTTTACAACAAGGTAATGAAGAAGTAACACAAAAAGACATGTCCGGTAAGGTTAAAGTTTTTGTTGAAACATAAGTTATTTCGTAAACTCGCTCTGAATTCACAGACAGCGTATGTCAACGTACTGACTAATCAACATTATTGAATTGTGTCTTGATCGCTGGCACTCGTTTCTTTCAGTTTAAAAAAAGGAAAATTATTGATAATGATTGATTACATCCACGCCCCAGTTGAAAAGCAAAGTTGATTGGGAGAAGGGAAGTGGATGTTATTATAATCTCTCTCTCTCTCTCTCTCTCTCTCTCTCTCTCTCTCTCTCTCTCTCTCTCTCTGTTTTACTGACACAAACGAGTTTCCACTGACCTTTGCAATCATGTTTTTAATCTTTGGGCACAACTATCCAAAGATCTGAATCGGGGTGAGAATCAGTCCAAATATTTAAAACGGGGTGGGAAAGGTCAGACAAAACTCACATACAGTAGCCCGGAACACTGTATTATTGCGTTACTTAATGTTCTTATCGGTACATATTAAAACTGTTTTGCTATTGCTGCTTACTTATAATTTGTAAAGTTTGAACGACTTTCCCTCTTTCTATTCCTGTAAAAATTCTTTGTCAATCGAAGCGCGTAAATGTAAATAAAACAGCATATGGTGGCTCACCCAGATTAACGTACCACGGGGGAACAACTCTATATTATCACAGTATTTGCCTAACTTACGTATGGTAGCATGCAGGTGTTATAATAAACATAAAATACAACTTACCTATGAGAAGAAAAGTCCACACTTGTACTGACATAATATTTCCACATTAATTAAAGGATCCAATGATAAATTCGAACGTACAAATATAATTCAAGTGTAAACCCATGAATAACAGCATTACAAATTAAAAGCAATTATTATTTAACTTTATATGAATTTTAAATACAATGTGGGCAAAGAAATGTAAATATGTAACAACTATTATTATTATTATTATTATTATTGAAAAAATATAACTGTTATTCTTATTTGCATACGAGAAGTATGATCATAACAAACATTATGTAAATTTTGGTCCATATTGCATGGCTACCATGGAATGAAATTGCAAACTTAACCTTGTAAGGGCACATATGTCACCGTCAGTATTTGACCTATAATCATCAAACATGAGACGATACACTGAATAAATTTTGTAATCAAAGCCAATGCAGATATAGCAAGTTAACTGGAATTTTGTATATGATGATCAAAATAATTGCATGCACTTTACAAGAAAGTGATTTTCATTCTTTTTCATTGTAAAATTATAAAAAATGTTGACATTTTAGAGGAAATTGTGGTGTAAGATATTTGCATCCTTACTGGCTACAGCTTTACATCTGTAAGCAACTGAGAGATGGCGCGTGTCCAAAATTAATCTGAAAATCCCATTTGCCATGATAATGTAGAGCCCGTGATAATACAGTGTTGGAGTATAGTGCCTACGATCAAACAGCTGGCCATACTCCAAAAATGAAAGATGTCGACCCAGATCAGTATGAACATCTTACATTGTAGGACATGGTTGACTTGGGATGACATCACAGTTATAACTTATTGGATGGTGAAAGATATCAGAGATGTGAAGGGTAGCGGTTAAAAAAATCAAAATTCAGAAATATGTTTCAAGTTTGATATATTTATTATGACAGCTTATCAACTTGAAGCATATTTCACCTGTATCATTAAATAGTCATTACCTCTGGTATGCCACTGGTTATGTCGGAAAAAAAAGAAGGAAAAGACAGAGAACAACTTCTTGGTGTAGGGTGAATGGAGGACTTTACATTATTAGCTCTGTTTGCTGCTGCTGCTCTTCACTTCTTACACATTACTGCATGGTTTGACAGTCAAAGGGCATTGTTCCAATGAATCCTTATGAGTGAACAAGTGAATAGCATGAAAAAATGAACAAATAAATGTTTCATGTGAAAATAAAATTTTATTTTTTTAATATAATAAACTTGAAAACAAATAAATATAGATATAATGATGTAAGCCATTAGAAAAAAGTTAATTTGCTACCAGTACATTTGTGATCAGACTAAAAGATTTACTTATTTATTTATTAGAAAAGAGAAAAAGATTTGTAAGCTTTTGCATGCATTGTTTCAGTGAATTGATTCACAAATGATTTTTTTAAAATCCATTTCAGTGATATTAAGAATGTTTAAAAATATCACCTGATGAATGATATGAAATCACATAAGGAAAAGTTTTAACAAATGCTTCTTTCATTGTCAGATACTATTATTTAATTTGTTATAAAGGTTTGATCGTATTTCCTTCCAAGCATTTATAAAAAAAACTTTGTTAATATTGCTGACCAGAGATTTACATTTACATTTTTCATGAGAAATTATATTTAGTTGTGAAAATTGATTTTATCTAAGAAAAAGAAATTTTATAGAAATATAATTTTCTCAGTGATGAAATATGAGACCTGGTTGATCAGTGTATACACTGTCTATTGGAGAGAGAGATAGAGAATAAAAGATGTTTTATGCAAAATTAGTGTGATATCCCCGAAATTCTTATAAAATTTACCTCCCCCTCCATTTCCAATACTGTTCAGTAATTTTTCCACACTGTCTGTATCACTTTAATTATAACCCTGCACCTAGAGAAATTCTGATGATTTAAAAAAATTATTGTTTCAAGTGCTATTAGAGTGACAGTGAAGTTTTAAAATAAATATGATAAAATTAAAGAGGACATCTTGACATAAACAACATGGACAGTCTCATCAAAACATGCTGCATAGTTTTAGAACTTCAATTTTGTATTTAGCATAGGGTTAGATTTCAAAGGGAAAAGAATATCCCAGGATTTCCTCACTGGTTGCCCTGGCTATTTAAAAAAAAGGATGGTATATCGTAGGCACTGTTACAAGAATTTTTATTCCCTTTATTTTAGTGTATGATAGATGGGTGTAATTTGCGCTATAGAGTGTACAGCTTGGCCTCACTTCAGATGTGTACAGTACTTAAAAAAAACTTGCTAGCCTGGCTTGGTCATTTTTGCCTCCAGGACTTAACTGGTAAATTGTAAAAAAAAAAAAGAGCTGATAACTTTTAAAACTTTTTGTAAATTTTGTAATTCATTCATTGCGCTTTCAGAAGCTGGTATTGTCTAGTTTGCCAAAATTCATTTTCCTGTTTTAATAACTGCTTAAGATCGTGTACTTCGGACTATTCAGGCTGATTTTTTGAGCACATGGAAGCATCAGTTTTGGTTAGCTGTGTGGTTAGATCATGTACAGTTTCCACAAGTACAGTATCCAAAGCAATTTCATCCACAGTACATGAAAGTAACTGAGATATGACTACATTCTCCCATTGTACATGTGGCAAATGCAAACAACTTCCTACACCTGTACTCTCACAGAAGTACGTAAAATCTGTTGAGCACTCTCATAAACTCCACATAGTTATTAGTATTATTATATGATTCAGTTTTAGTTGTATAGCTGAAACATATAAGTAGAAAATATCAACACGGTCTTTTTTGAAAAATTCTCATGTTTTTTTTTCACCCAGAACTGTATTCATTAGTAGCAAAGTACCACACAAGCTTCTCCTCCTTCCAGATGAAAAGGTGAGTTATTTTAAAAATGCACATTGCATTTTCTGAACACAGCAGTCATTGTTATGTTGAAATACAGGAACTTGAAACTTGCCACAATCATTCCTGAGATGTTACAAATAAATTTTACAGTTCACAGAGTTCAAAGGTGAAATGTTTGCTTATTCTTCTAATGCTACAATATGAAAGAAAGCAAATCTGCTTTGTCATAAATTTTTGTGCTTTATCTCATTACAAATGGATGAAAGAAACATTTTCGTTATATTTTACTATCACTTCATGCAAGATTTAAATTTAAGCTGACTTGACTCCTGTGTTCTAAGACTTTTTACGTTCCTATAGTTAAGGACATTGCACATACAATACTGCCACAAGGCATATTATGTAAGCAAGAGCATAATTAGCTTATTTTCATGCATAACATCTATGTTAATGGTACTGTTTTGTTGAGAACATCATCCATGTTGATATGAAAAGAAGAAAAAAAATTGCACAATTTTTCTTATTTGTTTTAATGGGGCACTCTACAGTTTCATATTTTGCATAGGGTTTGATTTTTAAAGTAAAAGAATTTCTCAGGATTACCATATTGGTTATCCTGGGTATTTAAAAAAGACCTTGTATATCTTATATATTGTTAAAAGAACTTGTAATTCCTGTTATTTTGGCATTTGACTTTTTTCATGGGGTACCAATTTTTGAAGATTTTACTGTTGCTTTGAACCACATATTTTAAGATTCAGTGAGAAGTAAGCCACCTGTGTTGCAGAAAAGCCACCTGTGTTGCAGAAAGTACCTTTCCCATTTTCTTACTGTTACACTCCTGGCAATCAGTAATGGTGGGCTATTTGATAATTCAGCTTCATTGTGGTAATAAAATTTTGTCGTTTAGTTGTGTTTGTTTTTATCTTAATCCTTTTTGAAAAAGATTGATTATTAAGCATTTTTTTTGTTTCAGTGCACATGTATGTATGCACCATTCATTAGCTGCCAGTTCCTGTCACTACCTTAAATCAGTATGTAAGATCAGTAAAGATAGAGAGAAGAAAGATCAGGAGAATAAAGATTGAGCATAAATTTTTTTTCACTAGAATCATTGTCAGTAAAGAAAGGATCTACGAAACTGATATTTAATGCTTTTCTTCATTAATTCTTTATTCAAGTGAAAATGCTGTTGAAAATATATGTGTGAAAAATATAATTTACATCATTGTTTGCGAATTCAGTGTGATTTAAGATGTATCTGGTAATAATCCATCTGAATGGATAATCTTTGTAAAGCAAAGATAAATGCAAGCATTTATGCTTCAGATTATGGGTATGAAACTTTCCTGTTAAAATTTAAATCCTCCTTACAGCATGTCATATTTTAAACACTCGTTTTTAATCCAAAGGAACAGTAAGATTGTAAACTGTAAAAACTATTGCTTGAAGTACAAGTAGTCATCAGTTAGTATGTACATACATTTACACACTAAATACAACCCAGTACTAGAGCTCATGCATAACAAAATTTTCAAACAAAACTGCTAAATAAACCATATCAACCAAGACTTCTGGTACACACAAACTTTTGCTACATAAAATAATCATGAAAATTGCATTGCACAGGTCCATGTTAATCAAAGCTATATATAATTAGGTCCAGTCTCTCTGGCATTTTCTTACATAGATTGGAGTTAAATTTTACCACTCCTAACATCATGATGATTAGAAGTTACTGATGGCACAACTTATAGACATTGTTTCAGTACAAGAGTATACATAGACGTGCTTCACTAACTGCTTGGCTTGGTGTTGTTGGCTGCACTTTCTCTGTTTGATTTTGAGCACTCAAATAGAGTGTAAAAGATTGATCTGGACTAATGTTTGATTTGTGCTCATACCAGCGGTATTATTATTTTAGCCATTCAAGTGACCAGCTTTTGTTGTTGGCATAACAACGAGTTTCTCCAATTGACCATTAAGTGTAGAGAATAAACAATTCGGGGAATTTTTTTTTGAAGTTTACTAATAATGTGTCACAAAGATAGAGAAATGAGGGAGAGAGATGTTCCTTAAGATCTATACTTAACAACTTAATTTAATTGAATCGGAGAGATTCAATTTTTCTAATTTAATTACTTTTCAACTTAAGATGTATCACTTCAGTTGCTTCATTACCATTTGTCTTTCCAGAGCCAACCCCACCATCCTATGAGGAATCTCAAAAATATGCTCTGTACCCAGGAGGGGCTCAAGGGTCAGCAGGAGGGACACAAGAAAGCCCATTAGGACAAACCCCCTACTCTCAGCCTCTGCAGCCTTATCCAGTGGGTGGTCTGCAGGTAAGGCAGTGAGAATTTATGCACATAGCTGTTGATTTACTAACATTTTAACTATTTGCTCGAAGTTGTTCAAACTCAGATTTGGGTAGAAAAGTCTTTATTAATTGCTTTAAATTAACCATGATCCAAAATTGGAGCTAAATCCAAGGAATACATTTTTCAGTTATCAAAGACAGTATTATTTTCTTGAGGCCCCAGGTGTCATGAGTGGTCTAAAGCACTCACCTTTACTGATCACTGCCATCTCACCTTTGTTGATGTTAGTTCAAGTCTTTGGCTTCTGTAATATATTTAGACACTTCAGTCAGTAATAGTGTGAATGCGTCTTTACAGATATGAGTGAAATTTTTGAAAAAACCACTTATGTGTGAATCACACCGTACCGCTCTAGTGATAGCTATATGATTGATTTAGTATACCACCATGGTGGGGGTACTTGTGTTTAGTACATGTACTACCAAGGCCAGATCAGTACAATATTACTTTGTGATTGCTTACTAATTAAAATCAGGCAAATGAACAAAAATATTTGTTGTCCGATAAATCGGCCCTGAAACCTATATTTGTGTGTGGGGTGGTTTGTGGTCTGATTTCACCTATTCATAAAAATCAGCATGTACTGCAGACAGATATATCCAGAATATATGAGTGTACATATCAATAATTTTTGGGCACTTATTGGTATTTTTGTACCTTTTGAGTGCATCATATTTCCATACCAAATTTTATGTTTGATAACTTGTAAATTCACATAGAATAACGTAACTCTTTCACCTGTCACCATTTAAAATTACCAGATAGTTGGCTGTTTTATCAACAATGAGGAAACAAAAAGATGCAACTTTGTTGATTCAGAATGGTTGTTTTGATCATTTGACTTGAACATCTGTAGATTTGTTTTGTGGATGTATTGTTGTCATGGTTCAACAGTGCATCAAGTTATAAAATGGACTGATTAATTTTTTTTAATGTAACCCATGTGAATATTAACATAGTTGAACAATGCAGCAAGACAAAATATGAATGGATTCATTTTGCATTCTGACACTAATAATTTAGAACACTGTCAGTTAATCTATCCATTTTGTAATTCTTTGCATTGTTGAGCTATAATAACTAAGTCACATGACCAAAAGAACCATATCAAAAGGAGCAAAGTTGCATCATTGTTGGTTCCTTGACATTGATGGAACATCCAATTATCCACCATTGTTGCCAGGTAGTTTGAAATGATAACTGGTGTCAGATAGTGCTTTTCCAAGTGGAATTACAACTTGTCAAACATTGAATTTGCTATGGAAATATGCTGCACAGGTTTCCGGCAGACCCTTGAACTCTTACTGTAACCAACCAACCATAACTCAAGAGCCTTGAGAAATACAAGTGTCTAACAATAATTGATTTGTGCACTCCTATTTTGGACATATCTGTCTGCAGTAATTGCAGAAAGTTTTCAGTAGGTGAGATCATATCTCTAACCACCCAACAAACCAAAATAGCTCTGGGGTTTGATTTATCGGCCAAAGATATTTGACATTAAGTAGAAGAATAGAAATCATGTTGTACAGGAGTCTGCACCATGGCTGCAGATAACTTATTACCACACTATTATTACTTCTTTATTCCTAACTCAGTGCATTATCATTTGAACTGGCAGTGGAAGAAATTAACACTTAATATAAGGTGCATATTTTCTCTGAAACCTACAAAGATACAGTTTTGAATAGAATATACACAACAATCATCCAACAACTGGTTCTGTGTGGCAGCTTGTGCAGACCCTCTGCTGAATGGTCCCTCCTGTATGGTGTCCCATTTATCGTGTGTGCAGATAACTGTATTTTTCAGACTGCACTGAATCCAGTGGAAAATTTATGCTAGCATGCTCTCAATCATAATGCTTAAGTCTCAATTCATTTTTATGAATAAAGTCAATTTGTATAATGACAAAAAATATTTGCGATTTACTCATTAATATCAGGGTTATTTGGGATGCTGGGACTCATATATATATATATATATATATATATATATATATATATATATATATATATATATATATATGCAAATATTTCATTTTGATGCATTAAAACTGCATTATGAGAATCTGGGGGATGCATATAATTTTTGTCCAGTTTGCCAGCACTTGACTTAATTTTTTTCAGATCACTAGCACTAAGGCATTTTGACATGGTTGAGACCCAATGAGGTATACAGTTTAAATAATCAACAATAATTGTCACACAGTATCTATAACCTAAGGGATTAGTACATACGTGAATGTGGGGGATTAAGCCCCTTCTAGTATTGAGACAGTTACAGTGCCTTCTTGTGTGCAGGTGTATTTATGTTGTTACATAGTGATTAGCACTTTTATGCACATAGACTGGTTTTAATAGGCTTTTAGTTCACCTCACCACTAGGCTAAGTCAGCTTATGGTATGGCACTGTGTCAGCATTCTATGTGTTCATCTGCATCATGATTATCGCAAAGGGTCAATATGACAATCGATTGTCCATTGTCAGCCACCAGAATTAAGATTTTGTCTAGTTTGCTGAACCCACATCATACAGACACTCTCATGGATAAATCTAATGTCCTGTACATTGTGTGGGGCCCCGAGTGGCCGAGTGGTCTAAAACGCACTCCGTTACGGATCACTGCCATCTCACCTCTGTCTGCATGGGTTCGAGTCTCAGATTTGGCAAATGTAGATATGTGAGAAAGCTTGCCAGTAGCTTCTTGTGTGTCGGTGGTTCTTCCCTGGGATTTCCTGGGTTCTTCCTCCACCATTAATACTGGCCACCATGTATAGCCTATCGTGTGCTGAAAAATGGCGTTAAGCCCTACAACAACAACAACAACAACAACTGTACATTGTGTCATAAGACACACACTGCAAATGATGCCCGGCTTAATGCTTCATTACCAAGAGATGTCACTTAAGTTTATTCTCAAGCCTTTGCCATTCAGAGGGATCCGTTTACTTATCTACCTTTTGGAAGTCATCATATCTCACCACCACAGTCGATTGTACACATTAAGCTAAGATGGAAGTCCTTTATTGACTACATTGGAGTGAGACTGAGATTAAAGCAAGCCTACTCAGACATTGTCTGCACATCAGCTGTATGGACTGGTTTTGTCAATCAGATATCTCCAAACCCATCTTAATACAAATAATGGCAGACTGTCATGCAAGATAAAATGGCACTGTTCTGTCAGAACTGGACTCTGCCATACATCTCTGATCGCATCAGGTCACTACCACAGTTGATCTTACCATTTAAGCCTAAAGACAGAAGGTATTGTTCAGTTTGCCTACTCTACGCCTCAAGGCATTCTCATGATCAGCCACAGGCCACTCAGTGCATCCAGTCCCCAGTTTAATGACCTATTAAACACAGGATATGGATCCACTGCATTCTCATGCCTTTGTCACTCAAAGGGAACACTCACTTAGTGATCATATCCCATTCTGGATCATCTGTGAGAGGGGCCCTGAGTGGTTGAGTGGTCTAAAGTGCTTGCCTTTACTGATCACTGCCATCTGACCTCTGTCTGTGTGTGTTTGAGTCTCAGGCCTGGCAATGTGTTTATGCCAAGAAGCCTACCGGCTGTGGGTTTTCTTTTTTTTTTTTTTTAACCTGGGTTTTCCAGGGTTCTTCCTCCAGTAGTTATACTGGTCACCATGTATTGCTTATCTTGTGCTGAGAAATGGTGTTAAACCCAAAACAACAATAACAATGTTCTGTGAGAATGGTGTGTTGCCCCTTTAGACAGTTTTCTTCAGTTTCGGATCAGATTGCACAGGAGGCATCAGTATCACCCTGTTAACCTAGAAATTTTGAAGTTATCTCAAAGTTCCATCATCTTGGCTAGATCTCATTGAGATGAGAAGACTATGCCTTCTGAGCTTCAGTTGATTAAGGCTTTTGCTTGTTGCCATCAGACTTTCATTTTCCTCCTCCTCTGTCAACAGCTTGGGCCTCAGATCCAGTATCTGTTGACATACAGATCAAACAAGACCAAAAGGTGTTTGACTGTTATCACTATCAGGTTGAGTGGCTGAATAGGAGAGCATTACAGACATATAGCAGCCATCAGAATGGCAAAGCCTTTGTTAGTAAAAACCTCAGATGCCATCTTGCATGGTGCAAATAGGGACATGCTTTGTTCATTACATATCCTATAACTCACACCAGCATGAGGAATTTGACAAGGTTCCATCACTTTTGGACTTTACCACCTGAACCTGACCACACGAGGTCAGTAATGAAGTTGATTATGCCTATTATGTTGAATTATGGGCCCTCTTGCATTGATCAACATCCTTTATGCAGTCCTGCCATAAGTACACTGACACATTTAAGGCTCAGTTTACTTGTAGTGCCATAAAGTACTCAGCTCTCTACATGGCCATTTGTGCCACACTATCTAGTTAATATGGGGCTCTTCTCAGGGGAACAGTCCTGCAGATCCAATACAATCAGTGTTGATGCAAAACACAGAGAAGGGGATCATTCCACTCCATTTTTTATCCATATCAGACATAGATCATGAGAATACAAAACTCCCAACCTTTGTCTTGCCAGCCCTGGATATGAAGACCTGGGCAGTCAATGCTCTTTCGATTGATTAGAACAGCCTGTACATGTACAGTCACTCTCCAACACATCTGTTTCCAAATGTGATGCAGAAAGCAAGATCATTGAAGTGTTGCTTCATCCTGACTGCTGCACTTAAGTTGGAAAAAATCAGAGATCAGAGACCCCATCAATCTAGAGGTGGAATTCCCCAGAAAAATAGAGATATTTCCTCATATGATCAGCAACCATGATGGCAACCGTTCCATCCCAATCCAAAGTTGTTGAACCTGCATGTCTGAATCATTTTAAACAGCCCTCAAGAACAAACATCAAGTGGTGAAGAGGACTGGTTGAGCAAGATGATCCTCCACTTGAAGTTTACAAGGGAAATGGGGTATGGTGTGAGTGTGAACACATTGCACTGCTGAACGCATCATAACTGAAATACCTAACTCCCTACTGGTTCTTTGATGAGAAACAGTGCTAGTCATGATAAAATGCTACTGTTCCATGATCTCTGACATGCTGTGTCATCATGGAAGTTAGGATATCAGTCAAGACCTATCTGATCTGTCGATATTGAATTCATGCATCCAATGATGTTGGCTTTGTGCTCAAAGTGGGATCTATCATGGGTGCCAACCTGGCTGAATAAGACATCATTTGAACTGCACTTGAGGGCTTCATTTGTTCACCTCTCATGTAAGACCTGCTTCCTACTTGCAGTAACAATGGCAGGCAAAATCAGTGAGATGCATGCCTATCAGTTGACCTGAACTATTTGCAGTTATGACAGAATGGGTAAGTATTACGCTCGACGGCCCTGCTTTCTTTGCTAAAAACAGGCTCCCGTTAATGGGTAATCAGACTTTTGTAGTGAAATCCCTGTGTACTCAAAACAGTTCATCTCAAGGTTGTCTATAGGGCTCACTGTGGGCTCTGAAGTGGTATTTGAGAAGGTCTGAGCCAGTGCATTAAGAGAGATCACTTCTCTTGTTACTTCTAAAAGACACTTTTATCGTGTGTAAAATGGGTTATTCATTTTGCATATTGGGAAATAACCCAGGATCAATGAATTTGCTGTGCATTTTGACTCACAAAATTAGGGCTGTTGCCACAAGCATTGCATTGGACTGAAACTGTTTCATAAATGACACTATCCTTGCTGTGGGTTGGAGATCAGAGTCCACTTTCTCCAATTATTATCTCGGAGATCTTTGATCCCAAAAGGCTCAGCTTGACCTGGTGGGAAATTTAGCTGTGGTAGAACAGGTTATCTTTCTGGGTTGTTCAACAGCTTCATAAAAATGTTGCTTCCTGATTTCCATTGGATTTGTGGGAGGGAAAATGTTCCCTATCAAAGTTGCTGTCCAACATATGGAATTGATTCTCCAGTTGGGTTATCTGTAAGCAGTCTCACATACCTTAGGTGACTGGAGATGGCCTTTCTGGGGTTAAGGAATGTAACTCCCTCCACCTCTTACCTATTATCTTAAGGTATTATGATTGGGTAAGTATTTAAAGAAGAACCAATTTTTTCTAGTAAAACATGTTTCTTCAATAATACTTACCCGATAAAAATACACATACACCTTCCAAGCTTCCCCATAATTATGTCCATATAGAGACCATACCTTCCATATGGTAGTAACTGAAGTATTCACTGGATTTGATACCAATCCCTTTATCAAAGGGAGTTCACTCTATCTGTCACCTTGGTGTGCAGATAACTTTAGTTTTTTGCTAAAAAGTTATTGCCAGGGAGGGCTGTATTTGTGAGGTAATAGTAGTTCTTCTTAGTGTATTATGATCAGGTAAGTTTTATTGAAAAAATATTTTACTTGAAAAAAATTGGTTTTTGACTATATTGATTTGATTTTGATGCAGGCAAGTTTATGTCATAAAGATCTTGGTTCATTTAAATTATGAGTTAAATTCATACATATTAATGATGCAACCTTGCATCTAATTGGCAGAACTTGTTAACATACTAGCAACATATTTTTGATCAGATTATAATAAAATCTTTTAAGATAGTCTTATATTATCAAGATGAAGCTGGATGATTTGATTATGAGCAGGATATATGCATATTAATGAGGTAATCTTGTATCTCACTGGCTAAGCTTCTTGTCACTCTGGAGACTGAATTCCAATTGGATATTGATCCACCATGATTGATAAGCTTATATTATCACTGTTCTATCACAAGTGACATCTGCTAATATTAATGAGATGTCTTGCATCTGAGCTGAGCTTATTACTTCTTTAGAACTAGAGATTATACATTGCAATAATTTAGGAAAATTTATTTTTGACACTCCTAAACTTTTGAACTGGACTCCTGTTTTATGAACTGGGACTCCAATGTTTTTCGAGTTGGGAGCATGGGACTTCAAGTTTTGAGATTCTAATGACATCCCTGACCATTATAACAGCAGATCAAGTAACAACTGGTAAGTTGCAATTAGAGTCTTGCTTAGAAAGCTGTCTGATAAAATTCATGAAAGTTTTTGCTATTCATTTTATGAGGATTGACAGTATATTGATTATAATCTTGATTACAGGGTTATCCAGCAGTGAGTCAGCCTCAGCCAGGGTTCCAGATAGCTGCAGGTGGACCAGTCCCACCCCAGCCCCATCCATGGTACTTCCAGCCCCCCAGCAGCCAGTATCAGGGAAGTGCAGGTAAGAGTAGTGACAGGTTTATGTTGAGACATTCCTGCATTTTGAAAGCTCTTAGGTATTTTAAACACATTTAACATTTACCGTGAAATTTTGGAATAGCATAATGTCATCATGCTGTCCATCCATCTGTCCATTAGCATTTCCTTTTCTGCATGATAACTTTATATTTTCATCATCAACGTTACCAAATTTTGTGGATAGCTTGTATAAAGGGTAAGGAAGAATTGTTGATTTGGGGATAAAAGATTTTGGGATAAAAGAGGACAAAGAAAAGGTCATGGTGACTGAAAGAAATAAATGGTTTTTGTTCAATGACACAAATTCAATATTACATACCAGGACCAGATTTTGCGGATAGCTTGTACTTGGGGTGAGGAAGTAGCTTGTTGATTTCAGGATCAAAAGTCCAAAACTCAAGGTCACTGTGACTAAAAGGGGATAAATGTTTTTTGCTGCATAACAATAATTCTACACCTCAGACCGGGACCCAGATTTTCTGAATGGCTTGCACCTTGTGTAATGAAAAACCCTGTTGATTTTGTGACTCAGTGCTAGCCATCATTATAAACTGCCAAACTGCAGACATCATAGTAATATGACTAAAAAAAATGTTAAACATACATTAAAAATCCAAATCACACACACACACATATATCAAATAACCCCAGACTCTAATGAAAAGGGATGTAAGTAGTTTCTGTCCTCAGTGATGAATGCTTTTTTTAATCAGAGATAGCTTTAATTCACCAGCATATAGGTAAAGATATCAAACTATAGCTGTCACACTGGCACAAAAAGGAGACTCCCAGCTGTGACAGCATGACTACTTTTACCAGCAAGACTACTTTTTCCCACCATACTCTCGCCCCTAATTGGTAAAAACTACCTCACTTTCAACTTTAACATAGTGACATCTTTGAGTTACACTGACAGTGTGACTGGAGTACAGTGAGTACAAGTGAAACAAGATGTGCTTACAGACTGATTCACATGGTATAACTTTATATAAACAATGCATTCCCCATGAAACAAAAATTTAGTTTGCACATACTGAGCAGTCACAGTTGATATATTTTGCTGACCATTTAAAGCAGCAAGAAACCATTCTTTGGTTAGGAAACACTTAACTGCTGACTGGAAAAGCATGTGACCATTATATTCTTGACTTTTATGTGGGAAATTTTCTGGGGAATATGAGAATGACCATTGAGACCAGGTGACCACTATAGACACTGATTTTACCTCCAAAATGGCAGCCTGATGGCAATCCTGAAAATGGTGGCATTGACATCAGGTTTTAACCAAATTATTTTGTACAATATTTAATTGGTTTGGAATAAAAATGGTACATTAATAAGGAATCCATAAATAAGAAGAATTTATACACACTCATACACCTATGGGCACACACCTATGGACATACACAGAGCTGTTGAACATTTAGACTTTTAAAAAAAAATATTGTAAAGGAGCATTTACTTGGGGATAAAGATAATTCATACCAGAATTGAAGCTGACAGTCATTTATTCATTTGTAGTTTAATGTTAAAGAATGGAGCAGCTATGGTTGACAGTGTTGCTTGTTGCTGACAAGCTTTCAAAATAAAGCTAAAAAAACATTACTAAGACATTCAAAATGCAGTAACTGAACACTGGCAAAGTACTAAAGATTTACTCCAGCAGGTCCATTGCTGCCAAATTTTTCTAGCTAGGGTCATTCACACAGCTTGTTTGTCTCCCTCTCTCTCTCACACACACATACACACAAATGAATGCACACAAGAGAAAGTATATATTTACTTTGTAACTTCATGAGAACATGGCATGATTAATTGAAATGAGCTAGATAGATAATGACCAGTAGACAAATATTTGTCTTCCATAAATATTGATGCATTGTACCTATTGAGTGACACTTTTCTTATATGCAGTCACATGTAGAAGACAAATTACAAAAATATAATTTAACAACTGTGATGTGTTGATTGTCATGGATACTCATAGTTAAATATCACTAGAAATATATATGTGCTTGATACCCCAGTTTCATGCATAGCTTTCCGATGATATATAGAGAGGTGTACAGGATAAGACAATCCACTGATAACAGTTACAGCAGATAAGGCATTGTGACCTGAAATTCATGCATATAAGTCTTGTGTGACAAATGCCCATGCAAATCATGTTTTGTGTAGTCATATATTTTTGTGTTTGTGTTATTTGGATTTTTTAACAAAGCTTTCAACAATATATTTTTTGTAGTTGAGCAGCAATACAAAAAAATGCTAAAACTAAAGTCAAAGTTTTTCAATCAAGTTTACATGAAACGTATAAATAAATACAAAAAAAGATGGTGCTGAGACTCAAAACTACTGTATTTGCTTTAAGTTGTGTTTTAGATATATGCCATCATATATCTAACCTTTCAACAATTTACTATATATATATATATATATACATTACATATGGTAAACATAAATATGTGAAAACTTTGGTCATCTGTTTTTGTTTTGCTTGTATTTTTAATAAAGAAAAGATTTTGTACGTTCTATTCTGTTAAAAGTATACTAAAATTTTACAGTATAATCCCTTTCTTCAGCATATTTGGGATATATTTCTTCGAAAACTGCTGTTTTATTAGTCCATGTTATACTGTGCCAATAGCTCTTGAGTATACTTAGATCTAGTCTACAGATGCTAGTTTTACATGTATATGTACATGTATTTGAATAATTCATTAAACTGAAACAAATAAACAATGATGCTAATGAATATTTTACTTTTACTGAGCTCAGTGCTGAAATCATAATTTAAATCATTTATATATTTATTCAGATTTGGATCCTGTTTGCTTGATTATATATATATGTATGAATTTATCTAATGGTAGAATATAGATAAGTATGTTTCTAGTTAGCCGACCATCCCAGTTTCTCATTGTTGACCCTGGTACTTATTTTCTCCATGGTAAAAAAAATCACCAGAAAATCACATTAAATATATATGGTATTAAAAATGAACAAATAAAAACAACCTTCCTACCCTAATTTTAAAACCAGTGCAATAGGAGATACACATTTCTTTGTTACTTAATAATGCAGCTTAAAATAATAAATGGATTTAAAAAATACACTGGCATATGTATTTCTTACCATCATTTCTTTCTTCAAACCATTGAATTTAAAAAAAAAAACATAATTGGCTGCTTCATGTTCTTCTTCATGTTGTGGATCTTGGACCTTCATGCACCTTGTCTGTATTTAGCTATGGTACTCTTGTCAAGCTGTTCCGATAGTTTTTGATTTGTGATAAAGATCACCCACAAAACATGATCATGAGCAGAAAAAAGAATATAATCTTTTCCATACAAATATAGCAGTCATCATTTGAACATCGGTTTTCCTTAAAGAAACATGAACAGTCATTTGCGTGACAGCGAAGTAGGACTATATTCTGATGAACATATGATGGGTTAATCTGAGAAACAATCTCTTCATTGCTTGTTGTTAGGTATGAGCAAAAATGAGAAGCTGTATGAAATTTGCATAGGAGTCAGATGGTTTGCATAGGAGTCAGATGGTTAAAAAAAAGTATCTTTTGTAAAACAAATTCATGAGTTCTCAACTGCACTACTTGGTTTTGAAGACTTTAAAGATGGAGAACTCTGGCAAAAATTGACTGTTTGACTGAAACAAATTAATTGTAATAATGATTTTATTTATTTAAAGAGGGTAACAAAGTTAGCTAAGAACTAATCTACCTTGAGGCCCTCATACAAAGGAATTTATTTATTTTAGCTTCATCTATGAAGCCACTGGATATATTGGGTTTGGAAGAAGGAAATAGAGCGGGCATTTCTAATCTCAACATGAATACTATTCCACAGCAAAGTTCAGAGTATTGGAAACTTTTTAAAATAATTTCTTATTTGGTTTGGGAATTTTATACTGTTTGGTAGACATGGATTGCAGGTGGGGAGTATTGCCAGGTAGCCTATACTGGAATAGTAATTAGAAATCACTATTCCAAAAACAGAAACAAAAATTGTTAATTTTGCACTTTTTTTTGTAGCATGTGAACATGTGTTGCAGTCAACATACATTGGGTATGGCATAGCAATAAGTACTCTTACAAAAAAATTGATTCGTCGCTAATTTGGGGACCAAAATTGGCCCTTAATGGACCTTTTCCTTTGGTATGTTGTATTGGTATGGCTTAGTGTTTCATGGTGCAGTTTCTCAACAATATTAAATATTAAAGATAATTTCAATACTCAGCAGTAAATATGAATTAAAGAACAGAAGTCTTAACTTGGATTCCTGAAAGTTCTTTTCAGCCAGTCGAGTTTCAGTACCTTTGAGGGACTCTTGCTTTTCATTTTTAAATTTTTTTTAAGTAATTAAAATTACGATTTCTTATCCTGACCAGAGTCAGTGAATGACACTGTTGTAAGGTTTATGAATTTATAGTTTTAATTAGAATGGTTTTTCATAATCAAGATTTGTATCACTGCTTCTTTTGTTGTATCCAGGTAAAATGTGTGACATTTTCATTGGTTTTTTGTGAGAGGTCACTTAACTGTTCTTAGGTTGCTGATGGATAGGCAGAACTGTCTCTATTTTTACAAGGACATAAGTTGTCCATCCCAAAAATCAGAAGCAGTAAAGTAAATATCTGTTTACCTATTTGTAATAATTTAAGCAGATTTTGTCATATTTGCTTCAAGAATACAATTTCTTTGTCACTTTATTGGCTTGGAGGGATTCCAAAGTCTATGTCAAGTTGTCTGCTTTGTGTTACTAAGTATTATATGTTTCTAATAATACACACTTTTCCTGATTTAGCTTTGTCTACCTTTTGGTCTTGAAAAAGTCAGGCTAGGGACATAACTCAGATTTTAATTTGAAGAGGAAATTATTAGACCAAGAGCAGTTACCTCCCTTGATATAGTTTGACATCCTTTAGAAGAAAATGCCCATGAAAGGTTAAATATTTCTATAAAATTTTTATTTTTTAAATTAATTCTCTGTTATGGAAAAGAGAAAAGAAAGGACATTTAAAATTCTAATTATTTGTTTTGAGGAATATTAGTATCTGCTTTTAATCATAAAAGGGAACATAATTATTAGTATCTCAGAAGTTTTATGTTTGTCCCTTTGATCCTGTTTAGTGTAGCATATTACCTGAATCCTTGAAGCCCCAAGCAATCTTTATTCCTTGATTCCACATGCCATTTTGCAAGCTAGTATTAATAGGTAATTTTAAGTTTCACACAGATTTACCTCCCCTGAAAAAGGGTGTCTGCAGTCTTTCTGTCAACCTTCCATAACATACTTTTGGCTAGAAAGATTCATTTGTCTTATGATCTGGCAGCAGAAATATAAGTTGAATTTGGTTAACCAATTATAAAAAATTACAGTCATTGTGTCATAGACTTTTGCAAGAAATTAAATTTGTTATGAAATCCACTTTTTCTCTTTGTTTAATATTGAAGAATTAACCATAGGATGGTGGATGATAGTTTTAAGGGAGGTAATTATGAAAGTGTATAATGTCATGTTTTACTGTCTTGTAGGTTTTCCACAGCAACCAGGGTACCCATTGGCATCTCAGCCATATCCACCAGGTGTCTCTTATGGCCAGCCATATGCTTACACAACACCTAATGTTGGATACACTACAGCAACAAACACTGTGACAACTTACCCTCCAACAGTGGTAAGAAAACTGCATAGTAGAGGACATTTTGTCTCTCAAATATATGTGTAATACAGTTTATCCATGTGAGAAAACTTTGTAGGATATGTCTTTCTCTCATTTCTAGGTATATTTAATACAGCTTGCCAGAGTGAGAAAACCATGTGAGATTTATAGAATTCTTTATGTTTTGATGTCGGTAGGTAACTCTTACTATAAGGACAGAATTTGTTTGCAGGAATGAGGCTTTGACAACTTCCTGTGTGCAAATTATAATCTCAAAGGTGGAATTACCCTATCCCACACCAGTGCATATGATGACTTACTTTTCTCTCAATTCTCACTATGAAAAATAGTGTTGGAAAAAAAAAGATGGCATTTTTATTGGTGTGGATATTGCTTTACAGAAACAGTATTTTCTATAAAGATTATAACAAGTAGAGATAAGGTGAGTGATTTGCTCATATATATACCTCTGTCATTCACACATCCCACCCCAATACTTTCATTAAGGTGAGTCTGTGGTAATAAAAATCACAACTAACTCTGTAAATAGTGTGAATAACAGTGATTTGTCAACCTAACTATCTTCTGTTGATGACAGTAATATGTGATAAGTTTTTCGTCTGTCTACTCAAGACTGCAAGTGTTGTTGCATTCATGAAACTTTGCCATACATTGCAGCCAAAAGGGCAATAACTCTTACAAAGTTTTGTAAATATGTGCATCAGAAGATGACCAAGTTTCTCGATGATCTTTAAAAACATGCAAAACAAACTGCAGGTTTAGTTGTGCTGAAGAGATTGGGTCATATTATGCTACAATACAAAAAGGGCAATAACCCAACCAGAATCCCTCAAATGGACTGACATGCTGCTGACTGAAGATAATCATGAAATGTAAGATAAAATCCTTTTATTCTATTTAACAGCTAAGAATTGAAAACATACCTGATCTCTAAGACACCAAATTGGGTAACATAAATATGTTGTTACATATCTAAGTTAACATGTTCACAAGATGCTTGTAAGTGCAGTTCAGAATTCTTTTCATGGTCTTACACCTTGGACCTGATATCATAGATAGAATATCGTTGGAATTGTCTCAGACAGCATCAAGATACATCAGCATGCAAAGTTTGTTTACACCTATGATATAATTTTGTGTGTGTGTGTGTCAATTAAGTCTGGTTTTCAAAACTCCTCACAAAAGTGCATATGCACAATTTTTATTCAGAACCAGCTAGATACTGCAAGAAGTGTTTAGTGCAAATCTCATGTCAGTGCCTCCAATGATTCAAGAGTAGGATTAATAACAAGATTTTTTAGATGGCCCTGTGGTGCCATATTGGAGGTTCAGTGAGTACCATTTTCTTTCACAACCAGCTGCATATTGCTGTAAAGTATTAGTGTTTTAGTGAAAACTCCATCTCAAGGCATCTGTTCAGGATGGTCATCACAGTAGCAGTTTATAGAGGATAGATCATCACCATTTTAAAAAATGAATATGTGTGTATTGCAAGAAAGAAGTCTGTTTTGTCTTAAATGTCATTATTGTTATCAGTTTTTGAGAAGTAGCTGTTATGAACATTTTCAGATTTTGGCATAATTTTCATTTAAAACCACATGTATATCTGAAAACCCCACGTCAACAACTGTCCCTTCAAGAAGTGTAGTGATAACAAGATTTTCAAGATGGCCACCATTGATTCGCACAATGTTTATGAAGGACACACTTTACTAATTGTATGGAAAAATGGGAACCAGCCTGGAAATGGGTGAACATAAAATAGAGTATATATGGGTTTGGCTGGCTAGGATTGGTTAATAATGTAAGTTATTTTTTAAGGCAAAAGAATCTTTTGAGAGCTTATCCTAGTTGTAAGTGAAAAAAAATAGAGACATCGTTTTATTGATGGAATTTCAGTTCTTTAACAGTCTTGAGTTTGGAACACTCATTGCTGAAATTAGCACCTGACTCTTTGGTGCGGAATTGAAAGCACATGTTTCAAACACCACATGCAGGTCCAGAAAATGCCATGGCTCATATCCTTTTCTCTACACAGAAGCTGACATCCAGGTTTCATCTATACTGATAAATATAGGTTTGATCATGTGCACTCAGAAATTTTAAGTTATTGAATTTTTAATATCATGGTGTTTGCATAGGTTTACTATGGGAAATGAATTAGTACCACAAGTCCTGAAGCTGCAAGACAAAAAGGGCAGTAACTCTAACAAAATATTAGAGGAGCAAAGTGATTTGTTGACATGCCTATCTTCAGATGATAACCATAATATGTAACAAGTTTCATGGTAGTCCGTTAAAAACTGTAAGACTAGTTCCACTAAAAACTTGTCATTTCTACTATAGACAAAGGGCAATAACTGACAAAATTGTGGGAGTAAAGTTATTTGTTGAAATATACATCTTCTGGCAATGACTGTAATGTTTACAAAGTTTTGTGTTAGTCCATATAAAACTATGGAATTAGTTGTGCTACTGAGTGCCATAAACCAGTTGGATTTGAGAATTGTTAACATTAAAAACTTTCATGACATAATAAACATCATATGCAGCTTCAGTGAGTTCACTGTCTCACATATGTTTCACTTATAGGTAAAATGTATCACACACAGGGGTCATAAGAGAATAGGAGAATCAAATCCAAAAGGATAAGATTTGGGTTGGGGACTATACTTGGGTTAGATTTCTCTGTCCCAGAGAAGATTCTTTTTCTTGTTCACCATATGCTGTATTTTTTGGCCTACAAGAACCATTACACAGTATAAACAGCCATTGTACAATATAAATAGCCATTGTACAAGAGGAATAGCTGGTGTACAATATGAATTGCCATTGTACAGTATAAATAGCCATTGTACAATATGAATAACTGGTATACAATATGAATAGCCATTGTACAATATGAATAGCTGGTGTACAATATGAATAGCCATTGTACAATATAAATAGCCATTGTACAATATGAATAACTGGTGTACAATATAAATAGCCATTGTAAAATATAAATAGGTGGTGTACAATATAAACTGCCATTGTATAGTATAAATAGCTGGTGTACAATTTGCACAGTATGAGCAATGATGACATCAAATAAATAACACCACAGTTGTAACGTGAACTTACGGACCACTAGGGTTAGATAGAGAAAAACTCTGCTCTTTGGGTAAGAACAATAGATTCAATCACATGCATAAGGTGGGGTAGGACAATCCTGTTTGTTGCCAGAATTTGAAGGCAGGAAAACTGCTTTGCAGAGTTTATGGCCACAAATTCAGACCTTTACAAATACCATATATTTTATCAAAGTTTTATGTCACTAAAAGAAGCAAAAAATGTTGAGTTTACAACAAACGGTTTGTTTTGAACTTGTGTTTCTTGTCATTCATGTTTTTGAAGTTAGAAACTTAGCAAACCATATTAGCACACACTGAAAGTCGTTTCCAGTCTGTACACTGTTAATGACAAGGTGTTGAGAGAGCATGTGATCCAGGAGGGGAATGGTACCAGAAAAAAAAAAGACAGGATGTCAGTCTTAAAAATGAATTTGGTTCTGGGTTCAAATCAAGGGCAGAAACAGCAGTATCTTGCACAGAATTAAGAGTGGTGTGCTCTTTGTACCTGCTTAGTTGGGACACCCATTGTCAGAATAGCTCCACGATTGTGTAAGCTGGGACACCCATTGTCAGAATAGCTCCACGATTGGGTAAGCTGGGACACCCATTGTCAGAATATCTTCATGATTGTGTAAGCATCCCATTTATAAGATAAATACACTTTAAAAAGAAATAAAATGCTTATTATTGGAACATTGATTCCAGCTAGCTGATATGTTTCAGAGACTGGTAGTCCCTGGCTATTACAGCACTTCAAACAGGCAGAGCGAGTCACTCAGTGCAGGATACCTGAATATATTTTTACAATTTGATGCTTCACTTTGCCAATGTACAAACTCCCCAACTGTTACTATATGTCTGAATTGTATTTATGCAAATTAGGGCACTTCATATTTTAACTCTCGTAGTCAGAGACTACAGTAGAAGAGCTTTCAGGCATGCTGCTGTCTGAAGTCTGTCTGTCCATTAGCAGGTTTCCCAACATTCTTTGAGGATCGCCTTGAATATTCACACACACAGACACACACAGACACACAGACACACACACACACACACACACACACATCAAGATGGTCCTAGATAAAACTACTGCCACTTGGACATCCAGTTGTTACAGTAACAGTGGCCAATTTGAAAATCTGTTATCACTGCTTCTCTGTCATGAATGGTAACATCAACATGGTGTTTTCACTGAGAGACTTTGTATGATGTTTACTTGGTCCCAAAAAAAGGAAAACTGTGCTGATCCATAGGTAATATATCACTACTCCTAATTGGAAAATCATATTGGCATTGGGTTTTACACCAGAAGACTTTTTATGATGTCTAGTCAGTCCTAAATGAAGATGTTGCCACTTGTAAAAAGACAAAGGTCACCAAGCTGTAAAAAGACAAATGTCACCAAAATGTAAATAGACAAATATCACCAAGATGTAAAAAGATACATGTCACCAAGCTGTAAAAAGACAAAAGTCACCAAGCTGTAAAAAGACAAAGGTCACCAAGCTGTAAAATAACAAAGGTCACCAAGCTGTAAAAACAAATGTCACCAAGCTGTAAAAAGACAAATGTCACCAAGCTGTAAAAAGACAAATGTCACCAAGCCATAACTTAACTTTTGATGCTTTCTAAAATGACTTACAAACTTCAGAAAATTGTTCTCTACTTATGAGGCTACTTTGGTAATGATTATTGGCCCTTTTTTCCAGATATAAGGGACCACATTAAAAGTCAACCATGTGCTTTGGTGTGTAAAAAGGGAAATCCCACTCACAGGCGCATAATTACTAATCAGGTCATCAGACCTTGTTTTTACACACAAATTATAACCTGTTTGGTGGGATTTCCCTTTTCAACTGCAAGGATGGAATCAATTTATTGTCACCTGCTCTTTGTAGAAAATGGAAGATATTAAATTGGGCCAGTATGTCCTCCTTTATTCTGCCCTCCTACCTTTTGTCCAGCCTTTTTACATTTTTAGAACGTTTTTAATTGGCACCATATAGCCGTTGGTGCTAACATGCCATTTAACACATAAAACATTCTGTCCATCTTTCTGTCCATTCATCCCACTTTGATTTACACACACTTCCTTGATTATTATTGTATTTGAACCCAATTTGGTATGCGGCTTGATACTACCGAAACCTTGGCAGATATTCATTGTCAACATTCTACATCCTTGTTTAATGAAGTCAAAACCCCTGATTATTTGACACAGGAGACATCACCAGGTTTTTATTGTCAGTGTTCTATGTCAATCAGTAGTGTCTTCTTTTACAAATGTGTCTTACCTCATTTACTATATCACTATTATTTCCTTGCCCTTTCCTCAACAAAACTACACTCCCCTACTACCAGCAAAAAGCTCTGGAGTTCCTGAAATTAGCTTGTCTCAGTAATGAGAACCTCCTTGTGACTTGCATTACCTATCACTATCACTTTACTTATTGTGTCCATCCTGCTTGTTCTTTTTACATGCATCAAAGTGCCATAAAGGTGTTGAATAAAAGTACAATGAGGTCTCATTTATAACCTACCCTAAGGATCAGTTACAATATTTCTTAATACATTATTACAAATGCTTGTTATAAAGGCTTTGTAAAATTTGTAATAATGTAAATCTAAAATTGGTTAAAAACTGTATCATATGATGTGGAAAATGTAAAGTTATTAACACCAGAAACAAACTACTTATGTATTCATGTGGACTTCTTGTGTGCTTCAACAAGGTTTGTAAACAATGGAAAAAATATGCATGTAGTTTGGTCCTTTATATTTTTGAGATTCATCATTGTTTTTATAACTAATCAAAATTATAAAAATTGAACTTCATATATTACAGGATTCCTGAAGTCATGAAGTTTGAAAATCAATTTCACACCTTGCAAACCTGTCCTTCATCCAGTAAAATTCTTAACTGCATTTTCTTTAAAAAATGTCTTTGAAAATTTTCACAAATTAATGTTTACAAATGTATTGAGACAACTCATAGAAGTTTTGTCCTTGTTAAAAACACCATACAGTTTTACAAGGTGTGTTATCGATTAGTTTTTTTAGAAATTCTTTGTTAAAAATTTTTCAGTTGACTGAAGTTTAATAAATTCTACGATGCTGAAATATTATAATTGATTAGAAATTATGTACTTATATCGATATAAATTCACTCAATCCAGATTTCTGATAAAATACATTCCTGTGGATGTCACTGACACTACCTTGTTGTCTGTGTCCATGCATGTCCATTTCTCTTGCAGGTAGTGACAACCACCCCTCACCAGTTTGCCGAAATTCAGAAGAGGAGAAAATTTTTCATACTTTTTATTGTCCTTATGGTCATTGTGTTTATCATCCTGATGATTTTCATTATGTAAAGGACTTAACCCTTTAATCAAAAGAGGCTAATGACTTGTCATCTTTGTAGTCCCAGTCCTTATGGCCAAGTTAAACAAGTAATCTCGTGCTTCTCTGTTTACCTGTGTATACTGTATGCCAACTGTAACCAGCATAGTAGTCTTGTTCAGCCAGACGCTTGAATGACTCTGAGATCTGTGCTATATGAGGGTCTGGTAAAGTGCTTTATTGATTGCTGTTTCTGATAGGATTTGCTTCAGTCAGACTTGGTTAAACCAAAATTACAAAGACATTTCTTGCCATCTCAAATCTTATACAGACATACTTTCTGTGATCATTCAAGAAAAATTCTGTTGTAAATCTATTTAATGTCAATCAGAAAAAACATTTTTTTACAGATGCTGATCTAGTCAGCTAATGAAACTGTCAATTTTTGCCATTCTTACAATGGTTTATTAGGTCGTTTCATCTCATCTGATACTTTGAACTGTGACAGCAAATCAGGGTCTATGTTGTCTGTAGTTGGACCCGAGTTATATGCAGGTTTTTATATGGTACAAGAAGATCTGTATAAATCATCCAATAAATTCACAAGTCTATGTATTATATTCTTTTGCAGGTCACTACAGTTCCCTCACAGGTAGGATTGGCCTATCTACAGAGAAAAAAGTTAGTGTTCATTATTTTAACTATAGTCATATTTATTGTGTTCTTGATTATCATATTCACTATATTGTTTTGAATATCGTTTTATGCATTTGTACATATTTATAGTGGTTGTACACCTGGTTTTAGTGGATCTATGTCTGTATAATGTCACACATGTTAAGAAACACCATGGGCATGATATGTTACTCAATTGTGATTCAGTCATGCGAGTCATAATATTAGAAGTACAAGCACATTTTTGGGATGGTCAGAGCAGAAAAAAATCTGATTTTGTATCATTAACACTGTTAAATAAATGTAATTAAAAATTTTGGTTCAAAATAGTATTGTATTCATGTTTTTTTAAAAAAAAACTTGTAGAAATTGAGGTCAACCTGAGACTTTATAATCCATGAATAAAGAGTCATAATTTTTCACCATCAGAAATGTATCTTTAGTTCAGTAAAAAAACTTTGTAGTGAGAACTGAAATTATTATTGTTGAAAGTCTGATTAAGATGAGGGCATATTTTGTGTGAAGCTTTAACTACAGGGATGACAGTATTTAATGTAAGGTATATTAAAAAGTATCAGAAAATTGGGCCAGTGTTGTGAAAGGCCATTGCTGTCAACCTGCCAGTTTTGTCCTCCATTCTTTACATCAGTGACATCATTACACACTATCTACATTCTTCCGAGATAGGGATAAATTTATGACCTGGTGTAAAATGTGTGCATGAAGTTAAGGTGCTTCTAAAACTTCATTCCTAGAAAGGACACCATCCAGGATGTGGTACATGTATGTTGTGATTTAGCAGACTTGTACTGCACATTCCCAAAACAGCTGGTGTGTTTCATTGGTACATATGTTTATCTTTAATAAACAAACAAATGATCCTGGTGGGTCTGCTAACACTTAACTGTCTTACATAACTTAACAGTTAATTATTTCACTAAGCAGGCTTGTGTAATATTGTAAAAATGCAAGCTATGTAAACTGTCTCCCAAATTTGTTATGTTTATTTTACTTATTTTTCCATATCCTGATAAAGATAAAGATACAATTAATATGCTAAGTCTCTTGCTCATAAGCAACAAAGTCATCCAAGATCTTGATGTTATAACCCATGTCATCCAAAATCTTGATGTTATAACCCATTTTATCCAAAATCTTGATGTTATAACCCATTTTATCCAAGATCTTGATGTTATAACCCATGTCATCCAAAATCTTGATGTTATAACCCATTTTATCCAAGATCTTGATGTTATAACCCATGTCATCCAAAATCTTGAAGTTATAACCCATTTCATCTAAGATCTTGATTTTTTAATCCATTTCATCCAGGATCTAGACATTATAACCCATGTCATCCAAGATCTTGATGTTATAACCCATTTTATCCAAGATCTTGATGTTATAACCCATTTACAAAATTTTATAGAAATTGATGAGAATTATAAACTCTCAGTCTACTGAGGTGACAAGCTCATCCAATCAGATGCAGGGCATCTCAGTAATACACACCGATCTCACATCTAATATAATCTGTCAACCACAATGATAATATAAGCTTTTTTTTTTACCAACATGGAGCAAAATCCAATTGGAATTCAGTCTCAAGAGTGGTTAACAAGCTTAGCCAAATGAAATAGAAAATTACCTCATTCATAGTTATAAATGTTCCTCATAATCAAACTCATGATACTACAAGACTGCCTCACAAGTTTCATCAAAATCTGGTAAGAAATAAAGTTGTTAAAGCATTGATAAGCTCAGTTTATCAGTTATGTGATTGCTTCATTAATATGCATGGGTCTGCTCGTAACTGTACTCATGGAATATCTGGCTGGTTTGAGTCTATTTATAAAGTTTGTTCAGTAGAATCAGAAATAGTCTCCACAGTAGCAACAAGCTCAGCCATTCATGCAAAATCATCTCACTAATATGCATGGATCCTGTGCATTTTTAAACTCGTGCTAAAACTTGATCTTATAAACCTGTATTCAAAGTTTTATCAAAATTAGATCAGAAATATGGTTTCCAGAGTGACCAGAAACTCAGTTATATGTATGAAACTTGCTTATTATTGAACTTGTCTTAGAATTTGAAGATATAAGCCCATATTCCAAGTTTGATCAAAACTGGTTTAAAATTGTGACTTCCAGAGTAATCACAAGCTCAGCGACTTAGATGCAAGATTATTTAATGTGACAGATCTTGCTCATCATGAACTCATCCAAAATCTGGCCAGTATAAACCCATATTTCAAAGTATAAACCCATATTTCAAAGTATAAAACCACATTTCAAAGTATAAACCCATTTTTCAAGTTTCATCAAGCTGTATCAGATATATGACTTCCTGAGTGGTAACAAGCTAGCCAATCAAAGGCGAGATTATCTAATCAATATGCATGCATTTCACTTGTTGCTGAATTTGTCCAAGATGTTGATAATTTTGGCATATATTCTAAGTTTGAGATCAAGATCAGTGTCATTGTTGTGTTGATTTTTTCTTCAATGTATGTGACAATTGTATTTGTGATTTATACAGTGTGCAACTTCTGATTAAGGTTACTCTTTAGGGACATTTATTTTAATAAAGTACCATAATGCACATCATTTTGATTGTTCAGAAAGTTTGTGCTACAATCAGAAAGATTCACATATTGTGCCTATTATCTAGTACACAAAATAGATTTATCCTCTCAAAAACATTGACTCTACTATCTTCAGAAAATGAATTTGTGATCTGATCCCTTTATCCTCTACTGTTTTGAATTAGTCAAAACAGGAATCGAAAGACATTATTTTGGAAGACCACCGGTCATAAATACTACTTTTTGGCACAAATAAACTGTATTATACAGTGTCATGACCTCTAATGACAGACCAATTGGTGGTCTGTAAATGAAAAGTTTCACTTTAATGTTATAATCTATGCTGATAATTGTATTTTTCTGTGTACCTTATCTTACACACACACACACACACATATATATATTCAAATGCGTATATTTCATTAGTGCAAATCTCTTCATCTGTATTATTAGGGCCAGTACTACTTAAGTGATTAATCAATTTTTAGTCATATTGTTAGTCGTTTTATCTTTGTGTTAAGATTTTATAAGGCACAAGTCATGTACTATTTGTGCCAGTATAAATGAACAGGGTGGGGGTGGGTGGGAAGAGGGGATGTGTTAAGTTTTTTTTTTGTTTATTTCTATAGAATTTATTTCGATACAGTAGAACTTTAAACTAGATCCTGTTGAGAACAAAACTTTGGCAGTTTTAGGTTGTTAGTCAATATACAGAGGTTGTATTTGAATTTTAAAAAAATCCAGAATATATAATGCATTATACATGAGTACTCTTAATCATTTCATATGAGTACAGATGGAAGATTCAACAGTAAAACATATGAACCAGATGATATTGGAACAAAAAGTATTGTTTTGTTTGTTTTGTGGAGTTTAAGGTGTTTTTATTAATATTTCAATGGCTTCTTGAACAGTAACATTAAATCAGCATGAAGAATAACCCAGGTAACAGAGCGGATGGTTTGGGGAAATTAAACTGTGCAATGAAACTTTCCAAAACTTGAACTTTGGCTAGACACATAAATTTTGAGTGTTTTAAAGAGGTGGCCAGTATATTGAGGTTCACATAGTATTAGAATAGCCATACTGGAACCAGATTTTTCTGACAGTTTGCAGAAGCTATTCTGTAAAGGGGCTGGTTTAGGGAAGTTTTATTCTGTTACATATTCCAGAAAACTATTGGATGCTTCGACTTTGAAAAACTGATACAATGCATTTGTTTTGTATGATGCCATAACATTACGTGACATATGTTGTGATATTTCAATATATTACGAGAAATGAGATAGGCTTATGATACCATCAATGTCATATGGATGATGTCATCCGGTAGAGTTATTTTCGCACTGCTCATTATGATGGAAATGATTTGTTTCCATCAACACAATTTGCATAATGTGATCTATTTTTGTCAAGCCCACATTTATAGTTGGAAGTGAGACATAGCTGTCATTTTTCTGCTGTCAACAATTTGTTACTGTTATCTGTAGTTTTTCATTAGCATACATTTCCTATAACACTTGATAAAATCTTAGCTTAGCATGAATCATTATGAAGCCAAGACAATTCATTCTGTGACATGCTTATTGGTCCTACTGACCATGTGGTCAAAGGCACAAATCTGCTTTGATGTTTTGGTTAAAATTTTTCATTGGCTAATATATTTTCCAAACCCCTTGATGGATTTAGTTCATTCTTGGAATCATTATTAAATTAAGGCAATTCATTCTGTGACATGTTCACCTGCACCCTGGACTCTGGAGTCAATGTCACAGTCATAAAATTTTTGTGTTTTCATTGGCTTATATTTCCTATGGATTTTGTTCATACCTTGGATGCATCATTTCAAGGCCATGACATATTTTACAGCAATGCTTTGATTCTAGGCCATTTGTATTCAGGCCCTGGCCTTGTGCTTTCTCTTCTCAAATATAATTTTTCTTGCATCACTTTTCTTGTTTGTGCATTGTAATTGTTGTAGTTGCAGAATGCATCAAAAATGGATTTATTTTGTTGGGGAAAATAATATTCAGAATAAACTTGTTTCGAACCAGTTCCCTTTTATTGTTTTTTTAAAATATAATTTTATTTTTAAATATTTTCTGAAATTTTGGACTCATACAGAATTTATCAGGTAAGTGATGCATGCACATTAGCATCCAGATAAACTGATCAATGCAATTTATGCTAACGTGGTACACGCTGGCCACAGGCAGATTTTCTCTGGTGATTAGATGTAATGTCCATACAGCTTGGCATCTTTGGAAAAGATGACAGTTCTCTGCATGCCCAAAGCCAGGTGCACGAGTGGATTGGATCATACTGACAATTTTCCACTCTGTGGGAGGATGTATTTACATCAAATGGAATGTGGTTTTTTTTTGGCACATAAAATCACTAGCTATAGACTATCAATGGCTAATGTAGTGCTGCTATTAAAGGGACATAACTCTGTATAGTGTTAGACTGCTCAGATGAACATGGCTTTTCATGTCTGGATTTTACTTAATTTTTACACAGGACAGTGATAAGAATGGCAACATTTGCATCAGATGCTTGTTCATTGGTCTATATGTTTGTATGTTGATGCAAGAGAAAAGGAACTGAAATAATTTTGCTTTGGAATGAAATAAAAAATTTAATACAAACATTCCTCATGTGAGATTGCCTGCATTTGATTTGCTGTTATCGTGTTCTATTTTTTTCTCAGTAACCCACTTACCAGACATGGTTCTCTTGGTTTTGAATATACAGGATGAATCCCAAAGTCAAGTAAGATAGAGAAACCATGGTTTGTTGGAATGTTTTATGGCACAGCAATACAAATAAATTATTTAGTGCTGAGGCAATTGAAAAAAAAAAGAGCTTTGCATGATTTAATGAATAGGTGACATCAGACACAAACCATATATCAGTATCAGTACAGGCTTCAGGGCTAATTTATCAGACTAGTCTGTTCATGCCCTAGCATCTACTTTCAACATAATCCAAGTAAGGACTATAAATTAAATGTAGTCATTGTCACAGACACCAAAATGGCACTCTGCATTTCTACATATTAAAGAAAGTCTGATAGTAATATTCACTGCAGAGGCAAGTTGGTGGTGTTAAAGGTTGCTGTTAACGATAATGCTCAGTCATGTGTTCCCAACATGAACTACCAACAGTAAGAAAATTCTTACAAGACAAACAAGTTAACTTTATATATCAAAACTGGGGAAGATAAGCTTTATTTTCCGTAACATTTACCAATATCACACATCACATGTGTTCACACAGTGTGATAGTAGACTGGTCTTCTTGTCCTCTGCATAAGATAATGAGAAGGAGCACAACAAGGGGTAAACCATCTACTTGACTAATCTGATGGCCCGAGTACTTGGATTAACTATACAAATGTTTCAGACAAGCACCCAAATGATTCCTATGGCAACTGCAATCTCACCTGACTGAAGAGGTTCACAAACCCCAGAAACTTAATTTAACTTAATGATCACTTTCAATTACAAGTCAGAGCTGCAGCAATGGCTCAATAGTTAACATGCTGGACTCTTGACAGAATGGGTGTAGGTTAAACTCCTACCACTGGACCAGCCTGGGTCAAATACCCTGGTGTGGCCTTGGGCAAGACAATTTACTCCAAATCTTGTGTTGCTATGCCATTAGGCAACCCAACCCCCAACCCCCCAATTTTTTTTTACAACTAAATACCCAAACTTTGATTATTTTTTGACAAATTAAAGAGCTTTTCCGAGCTGGATATCCATTAATTGTAAACCATTGTATGTATACATGAACATATCTGTGTTTTGCAGTACCCCACCACAATAGTGACTGTATGGTGCTAACTAAAGGTAATGTCCAAAAAACGTAAAATGAAGAACTGCACAAAAGCTTTTGGAAGATATTACAGTTATGTAAAACATACAATATTCTTGTAAAAACAACTGTGATTTCAACCCAATTATGTGAGATGTTTCTCAACAACATCTCGAGCAAGTTTGAAAAGCATCATGTCCCTTAACTGTTAGGCAGAGTTACAGCCCTTTGTCAACACAAAATACACAAAGACCTTCTTGTTAAAACTTTAGAGCCCACAATTCTTGGCAAATTTAATTACACCTGATACAGAAATGTATGTAAACAAGACCTCTGGTAAGTTCATAAGTTATTTCCATTATCATTTGACAGAGTTATGCAACCCCCCCACCCCCCGTTGATTTAAAAAATACCCAGATCTTATTATTAACGTGTAAGTAATTTTCTAACATTTTATTACACATGAAGACATTGTTAAAACCAAATATCTTCACATCTGAATTCAAACTTTTTTAAGAACCAATTTGCATAATAAAATAAAGTTTCTACACTCTGATTGATTAATTTTTTTGGATCTTCTATACCAGTCTCTTCAAATCTAAATGTATGGTTCCCTTCAAGAGTGATTACGAGAAAGTGATTCATTTAGTTGCAAGGATATCAAAAGAAAAGCAACATTTTTGTCAGTACTTAAATTTGCTGAAAGCAGTCACAATTGTTTAAAAAAATGCTCACTGTTGTTTGTACCAACAATGAAATCCACAAAACTGGTACCCAACAAAACAGTAAATTCAGTATTAAAAATAAGCTTGCTCCAATTACCATATATATTCCCTTACAAGTTTGATCTAACTACATTGACCTCTCATCTGATACATAATACACCAGCAGATAGTGGTTTGTATTGTTAGTTTTACTGATCAACTGCATAGATCCAGATCTGCTGGCTCATATGGCAGATCTGGGTTTATCCTGGTTGCATTTAGACTTGACTTATAAGTATGTATATATGGTGGTTGTGCTTGTTTCAATGCTACTAATGAAACCTTTAGGTGAAATCTTTTTTTTAAAGAGTAAAGCATTTATCTTTAAAATTAGCTCTTTTACAACTTGGTTATTGGATCTCTGAACTTACAGCTTGGTCCTTAATCATAACTTTCAACACAAGAACCAGTTATAGTAATTCATACTTTATTTATTTTTGTGAATATCCTGTAAAATTCTAAACAAGAATTGCAAAATTTCTGACAGGAAACAATACAATATTTCAATGGTATACTGAGCAATGTAAATGAAAACTAAATTGCAATCATTATTATGTAGTGTAAAAATCTTTCATTGTTCATTTGTGTAAAAAATATCAATATGTCACAACAAAATAATTAAAGGAAACAAAAAAGCCGATTCTTGCAACCCATGTTTACAACTAATGATATTGATCAATTTTACAAGTATATAATACGACCTTTCCAAAAGGTCACTTGATCAGTTCAGTAATGCTGAACTCTTGTCATTAAAACAGAATGTGTTTGTTCATGATTCTAAATGAACTGAAACCTTCATGAATGAAAAATGTCAATATACTAGAGTAGACAAAAACTGATTGGATGCATAGAAAAATGCAAGTACTTTGCAAAACACAATTTTGAACACCCAAATCCATTTTGCAAATACTCCCCCCCCCAACAAGTATTGAACATTTTTGCAAGAAAGATTGGTCTAATGAGTAACTTCTGTAGACAAATGAAGCATACAGAAATAATTGTATGCAAATTGATTAAAACGTAACTGTGTCCTTTATAAATGCTATTGGCTGAACACTACAGAAAATGTCCAAACATTCTGGTATCCTGGATGATACAATTTATGCTATAAATTTATCATCGTATATATGAAGGAGCTTGGTGCTAGGATGTTGTAATAAAATTTTTATAACAAGACATGAAACCCCTCACCAACTGGAGCACATTTAAAGCTGACAATATACAAACCGGTATAGAGGACAATACCAGTAACTCAAGCCTAAAAATTAAGTCACTGTGACCTAACTTTGGAATGTTGTGTTTCTCTCCTAGAAATGCATCCGTACACTATTTTTCAAGAGAATAGGCCAAAATGGGTCCAAGATATTGAGGGTGTAACATATGAATAGCTGGACATAATCCTTAAAAATGTTAAATTTTTCCTAGCTTGTGATGACAGCAATCATCTTTCCTGCCATGTAACATACTCAGAACACATGATGTCCACAAAATGTAATTGTTACCCCTCCTGCTTCCCCCTCCACCAAGAATCTGAGTATTCCCTTTTACTCTTCTGCACTATTAAAACGTTTCAAGAGGTTTATTGTCCCTTTTGGCTTCTTGGACGCCATTTTAACAAAAAACAGCTTGATCATGCAGATGTCTGGAACCACAAAGTACGCAGTCTAAAGTATCTGAGGTACTCCTGTCAAGTTAGTCTGGTTCCCTGACGAATTCCATCACATCTAATATGAAACCTGGATCTGAATCAAACACAGACAAACTAATATCCAGATTTTACCACAAACAATCACATTTCTGTAATATATACTTTTATTCCACAAGTCCGTATTTTAAGGGTCATTTCTGTATGACTTACTGCAAAATCGTAAGGGTTGGGAGGTCTGATAATGCAGCATCAAACAAATTTCAGCATCAGGCTGATTCCCAAAGAGTAGCCATCAATCAGCATTCTTATTTTGCACATCATAAAGAATATCTATCCTCTCTGTACACAAACAGTTATGAACATGAGTACTGTTAATGGCACATTAAAGGCCCACCATGTGTTTAATAGTTTTCTATATAGGTACCAGTCGAGCATCAATGGTTTTAATGATTTGAGAGCATCATCGGTTTTAATGATTTGTCAAGGTATGTGGTCTTGAACAAAACATGCTGTGCAGAAACAATTTCTTATTAAACTTACCATGACCTTTGACCTTTAGATCCCAAAATCTTTATGTGTAGACTCTGTATTATCCAAAGTTCAAGCCATCCACAAAGTTTGGTCAAGAAATGTACAACAGGACTAAAATTATTGTGCAAAACCCATTATATGTGGCATCACAATGACCTTGCCCTTTGGCTTTTTGACCCCAAACTCAATTATGCAGAAACCTTTTTTTTCAGTTACCTTGAATCCCAAATCGACAAGCTTCTTCCTTACCCAAAGCAAAAGCCATCCACAAAATCTGGTGAAGGTATATGGTTGAGAACTGAGATTCGTATGCGGAAACCATTTTTTCTTCTTTCAGTGACCTTCACCTTTAGACCTAACAATGATAAGACTTCTTTCTTAATTCAAATGCAAACTATTTAAAATGTTTGGTAACATCTGATGTTCGAGAATTCAAGTTTTTCTGGGGAAACCAAACTTGGGAATAGACCATAGAGACAGAGGGATGTCACAAAACAGATCCATGGACATATAAAATGCATATAATGCAAGTTAAAATTCCTCTCTGTATGAGAACGGTAAAACTAAGGAAATCAGATATTAAAAAATATAAAACATCAATACCTCAACATCTATCAACTGATAAAATAAAATTTTACTTTGCTTCAACTGTATTTCATTAAAGATAATTAAAACAATATAAAAAGAGGACATCCAGATATGTTTTAAACTAACAATGTCAAAGTGCAATTTGAATCTTCATGATACAGAAAAATCATGTGATGTAGGACATCTTTGTCAATTAGGAATACTGTGAACACAGTTGAACAGGCTTGTACTGACTTTTGCAAATTTTACAGCTGCTACAAATTTATAGATCAGCCTGTGAAGAAAATATTGCTCCCTTCCAACTTTACTCACCTGTCCACAAAATGAAGTATAGACAGAGGTATTACCCCACCCCTCATTCTCCACCATAAAAATGCAAAAATTCACAGTACTTCTAGTGCAATTAACATACATACCTCTACAAGTCACGTTCAACTGCAAATTGTAAAGACCCAGCCATCTCATTATGTGCATGCAGATCTGGGTCTACACAATTTGTTAGGAGTAATCAGTAGAATAAAGACAGACCCTGATCTACCTGTTGCATTATGTGACGGCAGATCAGGGTCCATGTTGTCTATGGTTGGACTCGACTTGTAAGCGAGTACATATGGAACTATTGCACACCCTATCATGAGATGATGCCAACCTTGTTTCATTCTTACAACTCCTAGAAATAAAGGAGTTGCTTATCTTGCATCTTGGAGGATTTACTTTACCTTTATCTACCCCCCCCCCCATTTTTTAGATATGCATGTAATCAACAGGTACAAGGTTGATGTTCAAATAGTGAATACCTAAAATAAAACACCCAATTTTTTTTCTTCTTCCAAGACAAGGCAACACACACAGACACACGCACAAACAATACCATTACCCCTCTTACAAGGCATTGGTTATAAATCTGATTAAATTGGTCAAATTTTTTTCATCATTGGTACTTAATTTATCCATGGTAACCTTGTTTTTCTTCATGGGGAAAAAAAACACCAACCAACCATCATCGGTTTCATATTCTATTTTTGTGTTTTAATGGACAATAAGATTTGCTGGAACATCCTTTAATATGGAGTTCTCCGACTTCTAACGGAGACCCTCACTTTTAATGCAGATCATTTTTATGGTTCCATGAACAGAGCTGTAATGAGGGAGCAAAATTTTCATGTGTGTGTGTTTGTGTATGTATGTATATACAGGGCAGCCAAAACAAAGGAAGAAGGTAATTTAAACTTTCCAATAACTAGGTCATATCAGTGTTGCTTCTAGGGTACAGCAAGGTTAGATTTGAACATTTTAAAAACCTTGGTATAAATGAAAACTAGTCATGCCAAACAAATTGCATATGGCTCAAATTTGCAACACTTCCCTTCCTATTTGCATGATTCAAAATGTGTATTAGGTTTAAAAAAAATGTTGCTCAGAAACATATCTCGAGTGTGTCATCAAGGACAACAAACTGATCAAAAACATGATTTGTAATATGGAAGATTTATAGATGGGAATCCATGGGGTTCCGATAATCCAGCAATCAGACTGAATAAGGCTGATAAAACCCAGTTGCGTCATATATGGATGTCTGAACCCGTCATGTACAAGAGGAAAAATGCTGAAGAACCAGAAATTTTGAGGTTTTTTTTAAAATTAGACATCCCAAAGAAGTATTTCAAGAAAGTTCGGAAATTCTAACACTGGCAGCCATTCTTTCCTAAATCAGGCATTTGGATCCAAGACTGGGAAAGGTTATGGTTCTTTAGCACCAAGAATTGTGCCGCCATTGAAATATAAACACGTTTGAATCCAAGTGGACTGAAAAATGGCCATTCCTATAAAAAAAATGCTAAAGAAATGATGTGTAATGTATGTATCAAGCTCATAAAGAATAATGTATTCATCACAGGATGTACAAATTACCAAACACATAATGGTTAAAGATAATGTCATGTTTTTAAGTAAGCATGTGACATTGTAAAAAAATCAGAGATGGGCTTTGAGTGTTGATGAATTTTACATTTTGCCATGATACTATATGGCCAACTTATTTCTAGGTTTGACCCTCTTTTAAAGTTTCAACATGGGAGTTGGCCCCTTTTTTGAAAAATCCTCGAAGAAGCACTGCATATACTCGAGCTCTAAAATGTACCGTTTTTCTTGAATATTTATATGGCAGGATACTGCATCATATACTACAGCAATTTGTCCTTTACCAAAGATGACGGTAGAATTACTTCTGATAGCATTTTAAAACTTGAATGAGTTTTGATTATTTAAAATTTACAACCATAATTCCACATTAATTACATTTCATGATAAAATATATTATTGTCTTGTAAATGAATTCACTCATCTTTTTGCTATTGTTTAAAGTGATTTTGGTTTTTGTATTCATTTTTGTGTACTGTATAATATTTTGTGGCTTGTCCAAATGTTGACCAGTGTCCTTTGGAAATAATCAGCTTGTGGTGTTTTTTGAGTGGTTTATCAACAAAAAAAAAATTCTGACCGGTGTCCTTTGGAAATTATCAGCTTTTGGCAGGTTTTCTTGTGTGGTTTAAAATAAGCACAAGCTGCACTATCAAAAACTTGTTTCACCAGGAAACACAAGAATGGTTGTTTGCAAAACAAGAAGAAAAAACACCCCTGCTGTTCTAATATATGTATATACTCGCTGACAAGTAGAGTCCAACTGTAAGCAACACAGACCATGACATGGCATTGAATAATGTGCTGGCAGATTTGTAAATTTTTTGTTTTGCTGCTGGACTTGGTTTATGAGCAAGTACAGATGGTACATATATAATCATGCTAGTTTTAATGGAGTGTTGAAGAAAATTCAATGGTTTGTCAACTGTGGCAGTTTCCAATGTACATCACAGATATCATTCATGAACTGTCCTGTATACTCCCATTAACTTGTATTAACCTTATTTACTACTGCAAGAAATTACTCACCACCATAAATGAATTCCTTGTATAATGCAAATTATAGGGTCTGGTCTATCATCACCACCAGAAAAAAATTGGAAACAATTAAAATAAAATAAAAAATGTGTGCAGCCCCCATGGCTTTTGCAAACAAAATAAAATAAAAACTTGCTTAGAAGAACCTGCACATTGTATTTTGACCTTGTTTATTCTACCTTGCTAAAGACATCATAAAAAGAGAAGCCCATCATATTTGCAGAAACTATAACTTATCAAAATTAAAATGGGTTTGCACACAACTTTCTTGACCATATTTTCTGGGTGGCTTGCAGTAAGAAACCTCTAGATTCTGAAGTCACAGCCATGGTGAGACTAATAAGAAAATAATGGTTTCTGCAAACCAAGTTTAGTTAAGACTGCATAATAAAGTTCCAGCTCACTGACACCCACTGGTCAGTAATCTCTAGAGTCAACCATGCCCTACTAATAACTACACAAAAGACTACTAAACACTGGTAGGTGTATAATGTACCATTCACAGTCCTCTAGTTTCGATAGCCGCTGAGAGGGATGAAAGAGGAGATGAATATGTTAAATTCATTTATTTTTTTATTGATGTTACTATGCATGTATTTATCACATTTGCTTGAATATAATACCCACCCAACTGTGAACAGTCAAGATAAACTGCCATTACATAACATGCCTGCAGTTCACAGTTTTTACTGATCAAGCAATTTATGATATCAAGTTATTACTATAAACACCGATAAGCTAAAATTTTATGTAATTGCAGATCTAACTCTATGCTGTTCAGTTTGTTTTAGTAAAGAGCCTTGCCCCAGGGTCACGTCACAGCAGCCAATCCCTAGGGACTAGATTTTTGTAGGATTCAAACCCTCACCCTTCTGCTTGTGAGCTTGGGATGCCAACCAGTGCCACTGCATGCATTACACAATGTTATAGTATAGAAAACCATGCAAACCTATGCATAGGAAATGTGACCTGGACTGTTAATCTTCAAACATTTCCTAATTGGTGACTGCAGATTAGTTATACTAAATGGCTTTTAAAATTGCCATTTTCTTTTACCCAAAATGACCTTGCCTTTTTGCCCTTGAAATCGAAAGGGTTTTTCCTTACCTCAAGTGCAAACCATCCACAAAGTTTGTTAATTGTAGATGATGGAGTTGTCATGTGAGAAACAATTTTTCTTCTTTCAGCAAGTGACCTTGATCTTGGATCCTTTGATCCTGGAATTGATAGGTCTCTTTCTTGTTTCAAGTTCATGCCATCCACTAAGTTTGGTGATAGCAGAGGATGGAAAACAGGTTACTGTGCATAATGAAATTGGTAACAGGCAGTCTGATGGACAGACAGAACATAAAACACTCTGCTTTGTGGCAGGCATATATAGAGTATCAATCATCTAGTATCCTGTTTAGTGCAGCAGTAATGCATTCACTTTGCATCTCTACAGTCCTGGGTTCCATTTCCATACAATCATGTGCAAGGTAAGTAGTCATCAATGGTTGTTGATTTCTTAAAGTTCTCTAGTTGCCAATATCCAATATGATGATCATTTCTGTGGAAAGTTGTCTCAAAAGACTCAAGAATGCTTTTCCTTCAATGTTGCTGAAAATTAACTTGACCAAGTTAAAAATGAAAACTACATGCCATGACATACAACAGCCCAATAATCTTGTGCAAGTACCTAATTCAAATTTGGCTGGAGTATCATTTCTAGCAGACAACAGCAAATCCAACTAGAGTTCCTGTATGAATTGGTACCATCATTAAAACTCACTGGATAATCTGCTATGACTTATGGGTATGACTGGTATTTGGAGAAAAAAAAATTAATTGATACAAGGATAAGATAGGTAAAACCAGACAATATACTCATTTTATCTACAGTGTCTTGCAATGATGACTGATCTGTACACGTTGTGTGCCTTTGCCCATGTCAGATTATTCTTCTAAAAAAAATGGAAATTTATTCACCTAGTACTTGCTCAAAATAATTGGCCAGTGCTGTTGTCAAGTTTAGTTATAATTTATAACATGGTAAAGAAATTCTTCAGCAAACTTGAAGGATGCACCTACTTCTCCCTTTTGAGATAGATTCAAGGGTTGAAGGTTTACTCACCCAATTCGAAATAGCGAGTAAAATTTCTGGCAAGTGCGGATTCTGGGTCAACCCCAGCATTTTTCTTTAATGAAAAGGATATTCTGTCAAGAATATTACAGATATTGTAAGTGGAAAATCCATGCTTTACACTGAAGATTCCATTTGTTTTAAAGCTTGTACAAACACGTTACTTCCACTCTTCAATACCAATAAATAACTTACCTGGGGAGAGTAGACTGGTAATTGTAATCACTTAGCAACTGGTGTCAGAAGGGTCAGATAATAAGTTCTAATAACCAAACTTTCACACGAATGAATCTATGTTAACATCAACTTCTATATTTCTATAATAGTATGTCACATAGCAAATCCTTTTCCCACACTAGTATTCAGTGTTCTAAAAAACTAAAACATTTTCCAAACAAAAGCATGCTCGCATCTATTCAGAAGACTTATCAAGAACTAACTTTTTCAGTCATCAAGCCTGCATTGTATCCGAGCACAAATAACAATTGCAAAAAAGTTTTTTTTATTAATCTAATGGACAAAAGGAATTAATTTATCTGCATTTTGGATTAATTCATCCATGGCCACCACTACAATTTTTTTAGTTTATTTAAAAACAATATGAGCTTGTTCTTGTCACAGGAATGACAACACATCATAATGGCCAGTATCTCAACTGCTGTTACAAAATGACATGGCTAAAATGCCACATGCTTACCGAGGAAAACTGATTAGCTACAGTAAATGTTACAACGAAGTATGATTGTCTGTTAAAAATCGGTAAAAATATATCCTGGGATTTGGGGGACATATTTTGAAAAGAATCTTTTTAAAAATCCACAAATCCGTGTACAGGCAATGTGACCTATGTTTCTGTAACTAAAGTGAGATCATTTTTCTCATGAATAACAAAATATCTGCACAAAAGGATGGGCTTCTCCCTTTAAAATACTGCAGTTTTAAACTTGCATCTTTAAAATTATAAAAATCTGCATATACAAGTATCACAAATTTATATTATAAAATGACTGATGAAAATGACAATTCATCAATTAAAGTTGGGTTATGAGTTTGCCTCCCTTGAGGTCATCAGCCAACATAACTTTGGGTTGACCATAAAATGAATGTCTAATATGACTGAATCAAAAGCCATATTAAAGAAAATATCGATGTAAATGATTATGAGAGTAACAATCATGGTGTATAAAAAGCAAAAAGATCTAGTCTTAAAATATATAATGTAATGTTATGTTGACATGAAAGATAGAAACAAGTTATTAAAGCATGAAAATAATTTAAATATTTTGTCTCTAAAATAAGAGTTCAAAAATTCATTTTGATCCTCCGCCGCTCTCACACAATCTGAGTTAAAGCCATGTTGTAATGAGAATGGGATAAAATAATTTTCCTATGGATGATTAATGACTGTATGTGTGAATCACTTTTTTCAACATGTTCTATAAATATAAAAATTCTCAAAAAGGTCACAATGTACTAATCATAAAGCTTCCATGGGATCACTGTACAAATTTATATACAAAATATGCAAAACAAATCCTCAATGAATTGTGCTGATCCAGATTCAGATCCTGTCCAATCCAGAATTCTTGCTGTGCTTATTATGTACTAAATTATTCACACTACTGATTCATATTAATCACACAATACACACTGCATACCACTTACATAGGGCCTGGAATATTTGGCATCATTGACCCCATGTAATGGGGGCTATGCCCAGGGCCCATTATATGACCAGTGATAGGGTTACCCATGAAACTGTCCATTTGTGACATTTGCCTCTGCCGTCCTTGAGAATAAAGCTGTTGTTGAAATTGTTGATATTGTGCACTGTATCCTGGATTAGTGGGACTTAAAGGGCCCATTCCAGATCCAGCTGAACCTGGACCTGACATTCGAATTCCGGGACTTGGTTGTCTACTGTAAGGCCCCTGAATTGGCATACTGTTCATTGCTGGTCCAGGGCCTGCCATTCTGAGCCCTGTACCCTGCATTTGTAAGTGTGATCCTGGGCCATGTGACATCATAGCCTGACTGCTACCTGGATAAGGACTGTTGTATGGAATATTAGCAGTCATACTGTTCATATTACTCATTGACCCTGGACTAGGTCCCATATCTGGGGGTCCCACTGGTACCCCCATCATGTGACTCAAAGGATCACTGCTCCTCATACCAGACATACTGCTCATGGAAGTCCTTGGATCACTCATTGAAGTCATGGGATTTGTCATTGACATGGACATGGACATGGGACCTGGGCTACCCATCCCACTCATGGCGCTTCTAGAAGTCATTGGACTGTTCATACCCATAGACATGGGCCCAGAGTTAGCCATGCTACTTAAAGCATTCATACTTCCACACATTGGCATACCAGGGCTATCTCTTCTCATCATCATTGCTTGCTGCATTCCTGGGCCCTGTACAGGAGGCCCTGTATAGTGAGAATTACTTTCAGGTCCAGGGCCTATACCCATTCCAGGGACTACATGTGGCCCTGAAACCGGGCCCATTCCCGGTCCAGGCCCTGGACTCATCATAGGACTTGTTGGTTGCCCTGGGAAATTATACTTAGAACTGGGTCCTTTCCCTTCCATACTATTCATAGGTGATGGGAATCTATTCATAAAATCCAAGTCTGGTTTCTTATTTGGCATTTGTGTCATGTTTGGTTGGTTTGCTGGTGGATTTGCTGGGAGATATTGAATTGTATTTGGAGCCTTGGGCTGAATCTGCACATTTGCATTTCCAACTGAACTAACTTGATAATTTGGTGAAGCCATCCTTCCTGTTGATTGCTGCATCATGGAACTGACTGGGCCTGCCATTTGAGAAGATTGTGGATTTGAGTAGGATGGCATTTTATTCATTCCTGGATGGACCATATTTCCCATCATACTTTGCTGTGACATTGATGCAGATGACATCATAGGTCCATTATCATGTACACCTGGAGGCAGTCCTCCAGCCGACGAATGCATTCCACTCATTTGTGTCTGGTCCATGAGCATCTGCTGATTCTGCATAGAGGCATTATAATTTTGTCCTGGTGCACTCCCACCACCATGCACACTTTGAATATTTAACTGTTGTATCGACATTGTAGCATTGACGTATGTGTTATTAACACTAGGTGTAGATTGAGTTTGTGTGCTAGCAGGGATTGCGTGATTTGAATGAGATGTTTGACTGGCTGCACTGGACTGAGAGTTGTTAATGTTGTTACCATTGTTACTGCTATTATTACCATGTCCCTGCATCTGAATACTGTGAAATGGACCACCTTGCATCATATGTTGCTGCATCTGATTGGACAAATTTTCCACCCCTTTAGCTAAATTGGCCAAAGTTGCAGATGTGATATTTGACATGCTGGGCTTACTTACTGATGCAGTTGGGGAATTGGCTATGCTGCCACAAGTGGATGGGATAGGGTCGTAATGGGACAAGCGCATACTAGCACCAGATGCTGACAAGGGACTAGGCCCTGGACCAGGCATAGGCCCTGGACTTGATAAAGGTCCACTTGACGTTTGGCTTGAATTAGACATTGGTCCTTTATTTGAATTAGGTCCATGCATGGGAGAATGGGGAATCTGGTTTTGAGGAGTGTAAGGGTTGGATTGGGTCTCATTAGAGCTATGTTCACGATAAGCAGTATTGATTTGTTTAGTGATCGTCAATTCCTGACCTTCAAATTGATTAATGTATGAAATCGGGTGTGGAGAAGGTGTAGGCTGTAAATTTTTACACAGTTCTTCAATGTCCTCACGTTTCCTTTTGTTTGATTGTGATTGTGCATAACTGGGAGGTGGTTTAGTGGTTGATGTTGCCAAAGAAACATCTGGCTGATACTGTTCAGGATTACCTGCCCTTTGTAAATGAGCCTGAGAATTCTTCTTTCCAGATGGCATGTTACCACCCACATTCATCACTTGTCCCATACTGGGGTGCATTGGAGATCCTTGGGGACCTGACATAATTCCCTGATCATAGTTACCAACACAAGGAGGCATACCTGGCCCCATACCACCCATACTTGGATCCAATGGGGAAAATGAGGGCCTTCGTTGCTGTGGAGGAAAAATTGGGTCCATAGTGGGGTCAGGCCCCTGAGCAGGCATATTTGGTGATCTGAGAGGTCCATTAAGTGTAGGTGAGGTAGGAGAACCCATTCCCATAACGTTCTGATGCTTTTGAGCAATTGAGCTTGAATATGGAGGTGGAGGCTGACCCTGTGAGGGACCCTGTGGATCTATACCAGGACCCATTTGAGGCCCCATTGGACTCGGCTGAAATCTCCTCTTTTCACTGTAGAAATCCTGCTGCATACGCATCCATTCTCTCTGAGCTGGCGTCAGGTTTTGCATGCTCTGTGGATGAGGTCCATGGCCAAACTGGGACATACTTTGTGACATCATATATGACTCCTGAGATGACATCATGCTTTGCCGTTGTGAATCCATCATGTTGTGCTGTGATGTCATTGCTTGCTGTGACATCATCATTGCTCTTTTTGATGCCATCATGCTCTGTTCATACATCCCTGGAGGCATGTCCCCAGGCATCATGCCTGGGCCAGGTCCTGGAATAGGGCCAGGACCAGGTCCTGTTGGGAACTGTTGTCCATGCTGCCTCTGTTCAGGAAACAACATTTGCTGAATTTTCCGTAAATTTGCTAACTGTTCTTCTCTCCTTTGTAACTGTTCAGGAGTCAAATTTTCATTGGGTACTTTATTTTGTAACAAGTTCATATTGGGATATCCCATTGGTCCATTCAGACCTATCATGTCTGGATCAAAGAAGGCTCCATCAGGAAGCATTGGAAAGTTCCCTCCTGGATTCTGTGGACCATACATCATTCCAGAATTTGGTGAGTTTCCAGGAAAGCTGGGTATGTGATATCCTTGCTCCTGGAGATTTTGATTCTGCTGTTGGACCCACTGGGCCACACTGTTGGTTGAACTGGGGCCAAAGCCTCCCATGACCTGGTTGTTCATGTGATCCATCTTGTTATTCCTCATGTTGGACATGCTGTACATAGGCATTCCAGATCCTCTCATCTTGGGAGGATTCTTCTGAAACAAAGATGAAATAATATTAAGATATGGTGATTACAAAATAGAAGAAACTCTAAATTGACATGGATATAGTAAAGAATATGCTGGCACATTAGTAAAAAGAGAGTCATAAAATTGACTGATAACGGAATATCAGAGGATGAATAAAGGTGTTGGTGCAGTAGTGCTTTGAGGTAATATGTTAAAAAAAGTTCAATAAAACTAACGTTTACTTGGCATGCTTCTATACTTTTCCTTCTTCAGATAATTCAACTGTAACACAACTGATTATGCAAAATGCTATAAAGATGGCACCTATAGAAAAGGACAGATTTTTAGTTATAATGTTCATAGCCTAAAGGAGCTTATGTGATGGCCTGTTATCTGTTGTCCAAAGTCCACTCATCTATTTGCACAAGTTTGTCATTGCTGCTCCTAAACTACTTAGAGAAATGCCATGAAACTTTAGACAGAGTCACCCCCATACACTGCAACAGTAGCCATCTTGAAAATATCTCGTTACTGCTACTCCTTTTGAATTGACGATCATATTAGCATTGGGTCTTCCTCAAAAATAATTATGATATGAAGTCTAGTTGGTCCTAAAAGGAAATGCTGCCAGTCTGACATCCAAGAAGGTTACCATGGCAATCAAACTGATAAACTTGATGTTGCTATTCATCCTAAATAAAAAATCATATCAACATTGGGTTTTCATGAGAAGAGATTTTATGATCTAAGTCCTGAATTGGTTCCTCTTGCACATCCAATATGGCTACTATGGTGACCATCTTTGAAAATCTTGTTATAGCTACTCCTCCTGAATGGATGGTCAGAGCAACATGGGGATTTTGCAAACTTGGTCCTACATTAAAATGGTGCTGCTGTGACATCCAATACTGACACCACAGCCACAATCTTGAACATCTTATTGCTATTCCCCCTGAACATCAAGTCATCCCAGCATGGGGTTTTCACCAGAAGACTTCTAACGATGGTTTGTTAGTCCTAAATGAAACTGGTGCTGCCAGACGTTTAATATAGCCACAATGTGGAATCTTGAAAATCTTTTTATCACTACTCCATCCTGAAAATCTTGTTCTTTGTGGCTTTCCCCACAAAAGATGTCACTAAAACTTAAGATGATGTCAAGTTGGTCTTAAATATAATACTTTGCCAATCAACATGGCCACCACAGTGGCCATCTTAAAAATCTTATCACTCCTGGATGGATGGTCATATTGGTATGGGGTTAACATCTAAAGGTCTTCTAATGGTATGCAGTCTGTCTTAAATAAAAATGGTGCTGTCCTTACATCCCAAATGAAAATGTTATTGCTATCTGAAAGACAGTTTCTGTATTCAGTAGTTAAAAATAGTCTTATCCTGAATTCATGGGACTCATGTTATAGTTATATTAAAATATAAAAAGGAAAATCACAAATTTATTTTCATAGTGGATGTGACTGTCCACAGAGAGAGAACAAGATTAATATATAAACAAAGGGAAAATGTTCAAGACAGGTCATGCAGGTGTGTTGCCAAGAACATTCCAATAGGTATAGTTTTTTATCATCTTGATTACACATACCTTTAAATTACAATAATTCAGGTTATTTCATTTGATAGCTGATCAATAATCCTCATAAGATTAACATTCCAAGAAATACATGTGACAAAATCAGTTAAAAGTACGTGGACACTTTTAGGTAAGGCCAGCAAAGAGGTGTGATCCAGTACAAACTAGATATCATGTCACAAGGAAAGTGCAGTGTAGCGGCAAAAAATGTGTGTGAATGTGTGTGTGTGTGTGTGAAACAGTTTGAAAGAGAAGAAAATAATGTTGAATGACAGCCACATGGGAAAAAAATGGAAGTGACTTTGTGTGTGTGATTTGGATTTTTAATGTAGCTTTAGTCATATTTCAGTCATATCACTACAATGTCTACCATATGGCAGTTTAAAGTAATGTCTAGCACTGGGACATCATGCCGTAGACATGTAGCATAATGTCTCACCCAGTCACATTATCCTGACACCATGCCAACCAGTCCTAAAACTAACCTCTTAATGCTGAGCACCAAGCGAGGCAGCTGTTAGTACCATTTTTATAAATCTTGGTATTACTCGACTGGAGTTCGAACCTGTGACCTCCTGCATCCGAGGCAAACATTCTTACCACTAGGCCACCAGAGCGGTCGGACTTCTGTGTCAGTAAAACAGGTCATCTGGAGATCGAGTTTCTGTGTTTCTCAGACTAGTGACATTAAATAAAGTTTATTGTTCATTGTTCCTCTCTTTTTTGTACTTTCCACAAGCAATGATGTTGAAGTGCCTTGCCATTTTTGCATCACCACTTCCTGCAATTCAGTTAGAGTAAACAAATCTAATCTTTGCCCTTCTCTAGTGTTGTCCAGAGCTGAGGACCTATCTGTCTCCCACACTTTCTAATGTTTTGCTATGGTTTGCTCCTACTGTTGACCTTTCCCTCTTTAAACATTTCTTTCATGGCTGATCAATGGATACATTTTCTATACAGCTCTAGGAAACAATTCAGTCTGAACCAATCCATCGTTTCTGCATAAACTACACCAGTCTGATATCATATAAGTGTTTTGCATGCAAACAGTATCTACTGCAAGATCATGCAGGGGTCATACTAACAAGTGAAGTAGGCGACTAAATCGCCTGAAAAATGTAAACTTTGCATTCTTCTGTTAGAAAAGTGAAAACGACTTCACCCCATTATTTTTTGGGATGCACAGTGATTGACTGTAGTTTATTACTTTTAAGATGCTTCCTTAAGTTCTCACGCGTGGTAGCCAAAGGCAAAATTAATTTATGCAGTGTTGATACCAATTATGTCAATAAACAAACTCTTGTACATTCACAGAAATGTGTTTTAATAGCTAACTGACCCTGAACCCTTTCCCGAGCAAGATATCACTGCCCAGTTTCCTGAAGTTAGGCCTATTGTACAGTACTATTTGATGATGAAAAATATACCAACAGTAGTTTAAGAATATAATCGGTGAAGAGCACTTGCTAATTTAATTTTTTTAAAATGAAGATTTTAATTACCGTGTTTGTTTATAAAATCAGCTTGAAATCATTTTGTGAACCTGTAATGGTGGACATCACTGTGTCTGTGAAATACCACTTCAATAGATTGTGTGTTTTCGTAAATAACCAGGTACACAGATTAGAGAAATTATATAATTCAGTGAAAGCAAAGTCTAAATATTATGTGATAGAAGATTTAGCCTAAAAAGATTTAATTATTGTAGGTCAGAAATGAAGAGACAATGCTATGTTGTGGAATTTGAATGCATGCTGTACAGTCAAAGTTGTTTACTGATATCATTCATTTTTTTTTTAGATAGGAAAAAAATAGTAAAGCAAATACAATTTAACCAATGCATGTCATTATTACTAGTAAAGAGGCAAATAACAAAACCATAAATTTGCAGTCTAATCAATGGATTGCTGCAACAAAGCTAGAAAGTGAGTGGTTATATTAAGGAAATTCCTTTTCAAAAAATAGATGCAGCATGGCACAATGTGTTCTTGGTTGTGTTGATTCATTTGGAAGAAAGGTCTAGTTTAGTCATATATCGACTTTATTTCTAAAGCGTGTTGTCTATGAACAATTACAGTAATGTCTTATCGATAACAATGAAATTACGATGAACAGTATGGTACAAAATCACTTGTGCATCTGCTCCTATGCACATGCTACAGGGCTGTTTCAAATGAGTTTAAAAATCTTTTGGACTGCAATTTTATACAAAAGGAGTAGTTTATTAAACTTTTTTACTGATATGCAATTACAAGACTCTAATCTATCAGTTAAATTATTACAATGTATAGTTTCTGCTGTGCCCTTTTAAAGTAATATGGCCAAAATTCACTGCATGTATCTCAATCCAAACACACATATGAATACAATGGGTATGAATTTGAATACACGTACAAAATGTATTGATAATAAACACTACATGAATTTTTCAACTTGAAAATATTGTCAAAAACTAGTGCTAAATGCATATCGAGAAAAAGAGGACATAATTAAAATTAAAATAAGAGAAAACACACACACACACACAGATATATATATATATATATATATATATATATTGTTTCTTGCTTTGCTCCCATTTCTCACTGTTTAGCTCCCACTTCTCTCTATTCTGTCCAAAAGAAGTCATTTCTCCATAAAATTCAAGTCTAGCTTGACCCTTGATCATGGAAAAAAGTATACAAAGGTGATGATATGATAAATAGATGAACATTTATTCTGACTATAAAAAAACTTTACACTGGGTACATCAAACTGTGAGAAACCACAGGTAATTTGTGCTAGATGTCCCCCATCTGGTTTAAAACTAAATGACCCTCAATCCTTCTTGTAAGAATTCTGCAGCCTTGAGGCATTCTGTTCATGGTTCCAGGTATAATAATTTGTATAACGCCTAATCTTTAGAAGCTCTAAGCGCTTGACAACATTTGACAACACTTAAAAAACATATATAATGATATGATTACAAAAGTGAAAACAAACACCATGAAATTAGAAAACAGAAAACATTATTGTAAATATTTAAGGTAAGGAAACATTATTAGGTATTTAAGTCTGTTCTTGCAGTTGAAATAGGTGAGTTTTAAGAGCGCTCTTGAATGAGATCACTGTGTCTTTGTGTCTAAGTTCAGTGGGCAATTCGTTCCACGTTGCTGGGCCCTGGTATGCAAAAGAACGTTGTCCTTATGGTTTCATTTTCATAGTGGGAAAAATGAGAATATGAGTGTCAGAAGAGGAGCATAAGTATCTTGCAGGTGTGTACACATGGGTGAGGTCAGATAGGTATGTTGGACTGGAGCCTGTCAGTGAAACATAGCACAGAGAACAAATTTTGTGTTTAATTCTGGATCAAATGGATAGCCAGTGTAGGGTACAGAGCAGGGGGGAGGCATGCTCTGATCGTGGTACTCTAAGGATGATCCGAGAAGCTGTGTTTTGAAATTTTTGAAGTTTCTGGGGTAGATATTGAGATGAACCAGACAGAATTGAATTACAATAGTCCAGTCTTGAAAGTACTAAGGAACACACAAGTGTTTTAGTGGCATCAACTGAAAGATACTTGCGAATGGAGCTGATGTGTCTCAGCTCAAGATATGCAGCCTTGCATATGTTCATGACATGTTGGTGCAATGAGAGAGTACTGTCGAGAGTAACACCTAGGTTTCGTACTGACTGTGAATCTAATGTTGGTGTTGCTGATATTTATTGTCTGAGGTAAACGATGTGAATGAGAATCTTTGTGTTGTAATCAGAATGGTTTCAATTTTATCATCATTCATCTGCAGCTTGTTACATGTCATCCATGATTTTACATAGGAAATGCACCTCTCTACACTTTGGATGGTAGCTTCAACTTCAGTTCGGTGGCCAGATTTGTATATTTGGGTGTCATCAGCATACAACTGGTGAGACACTGGATGATGATCTATGACACTTTAGAGTGGCTGAGTGTACAGAATGAAGAGAACAGGTCCAAGAACAGACCCCTGTGGAACACCACAACATAGATCAATTGGGCTGGAGTGTTTTCCATTTGTGGACACAATTCGTGTCCTGTTGACCAAGTAAGACTTGAACCATAGTAAGGCTGTATCGTGAATGCCAAATACATGCTGTAGATGGTGAATTAATATATCATGGTCTATTGTGTCAAATGCTGCAGACAAGTCAAGGAGAGTGAGGACTGTAATCTTTCCGCTATCCAAAGCAGAGAGAAGGTCATTAACTACTTTCAGAAGAGTAGTTTCAGTACTGTGGCAAGGGCGATATGCAGACTGAGCATTGCTAAAAAGACTGAATTCAGATGAGATACAAGTTTGGATAGAACAACTTTTTCTAAGATTTTTGACATGAATGGGAGATTAGAAATTGGGCAGTAGTTCTTTAAATCGTTATGGTCGAGTGTTGGTTTCTTCAGCAGAGGCTTTACAATGGCAGTTTTGAAAAATTATGGGAATTCCCCAGATGAGAGAGAGGTATTAATAACATCAGTTAGTGAAGGCAATATTGAATCTAAGCACACAAGCAGCAGTGATGTCGGAATCGGATCAAGTTCACACGACTTTGGTGCACTCTTCATCACGATTGTACGTACTAAATCCATAGAGACAGGTTCAAATGCTGCTAACGGTTGCCGCTGAAATTCTGTATCGGAACTGTATGGTGACGACGAGTCAATTGAAATTGTGTTGTCAAGCTTATCTCTGATGGTTTGTACTTTGTCACTTAAGGTATACAAAAAAGTATTTTAGTGAAACCAGGCTTGTTCACATTTAACAATTAAATGTTATGGTGTTTAAAGAGGTCTCAGAAGTTTGGAATATTTAACAGAAAAAAAGAAAAAAAAAAACATTTGTAAACACCGATCTGTGTAGAATGTCATCTTGTTTGTTCTTTTTTCTCTAATACTCCCAACCTTTTTCTAGCTGTTTCACTTTCTTCACCGGTTGTTTGGTTTACAGCACATGCCCTTGTGATCACTGCCATCTCACCTGTCTGCATGGATTCGAGGGTTAGACTTGGGGTTGGGCAATGTGGACAAGTCACAAAGCTTGCCAGTAGCTTCCCATGGTTTTCTCAGGTTCTTCCTCTACCAGTTATACTGGTCACCATGCAGACAGAGCCTAACTAAAAAAATAGTGTTAAACCCACAACAATAGCAACTGTTTTTGCCACTGAGAGAATTAAAGTTTATTCTGCTAGATGTCATAGAGACTGAAGTAACTATCAAGTTTTCTGTGCTGTTGAAATGTAAGCAGCAAAGTGGCTTAATAATTCACTGAAGACTGACATTAGAGGTGCTTGAAGGTAGTGTTTGTCCCATCTTTGACATCACTGTCAAGTGGTTTTCATGCCTCACTAAAGTTTGGGTATACTTGCTAATAAATATTTTTAATTGCCAGTTTCAGGCAATGTATACCACACTTAACCATGGGTTGTGGCCAGTTGCTTGTGTACATGTAAATCTTTGCTACTCTTATGTATATTTCATTTGCACTGTTAGATATATTTTTTATTCATTATATGCTATGGATAATTGTATTTTGGACTTGACCTTGTCCAAAATCAAGTTCATTTTCCACCTGATCTGAATCACTGACTTTGGTTTTGTAAACAACATGTTTATCTCAATCCGAGTCCAGAACATTGGAAATTCCCCATAAAATGACAGGACTACCTGCTGTTCACCACATTTTATATTATAATTTTAGTAACAGACTTTCTAATTATAACTAAGACTTTATTTTGTAAACATGTGGAACCTTCCAGAATAAAATTTTCCATTAGGCAATAGTTTTTTTAAAAAGAAAATGCTAATTGGCAAGAGGTCAAGCAGAGGACTATATAATCTTGTTGATTGAGAAATTATTCATTATGCTTTAAGATCTGAACAGAATTGTTGTATTATTCATGTATCCAGTATTCATTTAAGCTGAAATTTATTTATTCAAATTATTTAATTCCAGTTCTTCTTCTCTGATTTATAGTGAAATTCAGATAAGGATATATTCTTGGAAATTATTGTTGTGATTCAACAAAAGACTGTTGGCACATATGTACAACACAGGCCATCACAGGCACATAAACACTTCCAGCATTGCATTTATTTTGGAACATCACTAAAGTTTATTCAGAACGATAATCATTAGGACTTGTGTTAGAAATTCTAGGATTATTTGGGATTCAATTTGCAATACTGTTAGTTCTTTCTACATTGTTCACTTTGT
>JAECUM010013493.1:0-52531 GCA_016617855.1 Megalonaias nervosa | reverse complement strand
ACAATTAACCACCCGGGAGGCACTTGAGGGCTAAATGTATATAATATATATCCTTGCTGGGCCTGGCTAGATTTTGAAAGATCTACTTGATAGCTGCCATCAATTGCATCACATACTAAATTGACTGCGATCGTTGATGTTATATTAACAATTTGAGGCGAGATATGACGGCCTCCACCGTATGGATCGTTGTTATGTTTAAGCATAACCGATGACGGGACTATTTTTTTCCATGATTCAAGTATTTTTGGGAAATATTCGTTAATGAGATCAGCGATTGATTTTTTTAGTTTAACAGTATCAAATCCTGGTGTCATAAACGTTTGTAATTGTTCTTCTGTTATTTTATAATGATTAAGAAATATTTGTTTCCACCTTGAGAATCCTGTTATAATAATTAATTTTTCTCCTTCACTAAGACTATCATATAATTTAGGATTAGTTGCTCCTAAAACAATACTTCGGTTAGCATAAGTCAAATCATTAATGACTGTATTTAAGTGTTGTATCGTTTCAGTTACCTGTTGTTTTATATCATTGTTATAATTCTGTGATAATGCTGAAAAAAGAGTTTATAAATCACCGAGCACACGTATGTATTCAGAATTAATTGGATTTAAAAATCTTTTAATACCTTCCTCATAAACTTTTTTACGACTATCTGGTCCTTCTCTAATAACATCAAATAATGCAGTCTGATGCGCAAGAATTACTATATCATTACGTGGACCCTGATTAAGAAAATCAAATATATATACATCTCGATATTCTGGACGTTTTATAAATCTTTTTTCCGTCGTGAGAAATTCATTTTTGGTTGGTTCTGGAATTCCACTATAAACAGGGGGAACATCAGGCCATCCTAACACAGATCTGATGGAGCTTTGATAAATATCTACAACATAATCAGGGGAATTTATTTCAATAGTCGCTGATAATGTTGGTTCGTAAACAATAATTGCTATTTTGGATTCTTTTCCTGTAATAGATTTAATTCTGCGTTGGAATTCATCATTAATCTGTTCTATTTGATAACTGCCCGTTGAAATTCCAACAACTTGCCAATCAGAAGTTCCATCAGGTTTATTCTTATTTGCAAATGCCAGTGAATTATTTGCTGGTAGTCCACCAAACGATTTTGACCTGATATTTGGCCAGCTATGATAAACTCTTAATTGTGCTAGCGCTATTTCACTTGCTGGAATTGCAGTTGGAAAGTTAACGCTAAATTCAGGATTGGTCGAACTTAATGATATCATAGTAGTTTTTGACGGCGTTGTATTAGTGACGATCTTCTGTAATAGTTCCAACGTCGACATTATTTAAAATACTCCGTTATTTAATAGAACGCAATCTCATGAATTCAACCTTCACTTGGTTACTTTATCACTAAAATCGCTGGCGATTATAAATGTTTCATCGTAGGTTTTCATTATAATTGCGAACTCCTCATCAAATATTTTACCATCGCTGAGATACGCAGAAAGAAAGGATGATAGTTTAGAATAAAATGTTGTTGCTGTGTGTAGTTTTGTTATATACTCGTGTAATTTATCATTTGTACACGTAGATATTTTCTTAGCGATAATACTGAGAATGCCTGCGCATGTTGTTGCCATTGAAACGACAATTGTTGCAACTGCAGGTGCTGTCATTGTTATTGTTGATAATAATAATCCGGTTCCAGCAACAACAGCGGAAACTGAGTAAACGATTATATCAATAACAACCATACGCCTGCGATATTTTTTTTACTTTTATTATATAATCGTCGATGATATTTTTTAGTTTGGTTTGACACTCACATACTTGAGCGTATCTGTGACGTTGAACGTCGATAAGTGACTTAGTCACTTGATTCATTATACTAACAACGTCATTTAATTAAGTTTCAGCTACGAATTCTAGGCACCACCAGTAACGTCTCAGGGGTATTTCCGTTGATGTTAACGTAAAGGTTTCTTTGATGTTCTTGGTTAGCATCATCAATAGAGGATTATGATATACATTCGGTGATAATGAAGTGGCCGCAGTAATTTCCAAACCGTACATAGATAGCCTGTATAACCCAGTTACTTCTGCGGTATGTTCGAGAGTTTTATTTTGCTGTGTCCATGTTGTTGATCCTGATGCTACTGTATATACCACATTGACGATATGATTGTGAGGAATTTTAATCAGATTAGTTTTTTGAACAATACTAGGTGTTCCGTTAATAATGTCGTTGAGTTTCAAGTTAATATCGGAGAGTTTGATATCAACGGTTGGTGGATCACCAAAAAATTCATGTACAGATTTGTTTATGTTTCTACGAAAATTTAAAAACGTTTGCATATGTCTAGCAAAAATACCATTGAGTGTAGTTATTTCATTATTGATTGTAGCTAGCGAAGTTGTTGTAGGAATGTTGCTATCGTCTACATATTTCTTCGTTGCAGCGTCAAAATCTGATTCTGGTGTTCTAAGATTATTAATACCATTATTATTCATGTTGAGAAATGCACGCATTATACCACCGTTGACTAATACGTACTTAGATTCTTGATCATCGACGTGTTTTTTTTGTTGCTGCATCTGTATCTACGGTTGGGTTTCCAAGGTCTATAATTTTATTTCGGTTCATAATAATGGTACCCGTAAATGAATCACCAGCTCGCTTGATAAAATCGTCAACTGACTTACCAGAATCTTGTATTTTACCTTGATCAGAAAAAATAACGATATTATTAATAACCTCGGTGGGAATTCGTATAAGAACATCTGGCAGTTGTATATTACTCGTTTTTAATCGCCCTTGTTTATCCTGAAAAACAACGACTTCATTTTGATCTACACTTGTGATATTTAATAAATCATCGATTTCATTTCTGAGCTGATCAAGAGTTGCATATTTAGATAAATCGACTTGCTGCTGAGCTTTGCGAGAAGATCTTCCAAAAATATCTACCATTATATTTACTGATATCTGTTTAAGTGTGACAACGTGGTATATTCATGCACGACTTTATGAGGTGGTGTTGTTGATTTTGATACAGCATCAAGTACAGCGAGTACTTCTCGACCGCATATCGGCGGATCAGTTATTTTTTGTGTTGGTAATGTTGAATGCCATATTTTAGAACGCATCGAATTCTTACTTTGTACTGTGTTTACATATTTTAAAAATTCCTTTGGTGGTGCCAACCCATACGAATCAAAATAAATAATTCCACGTGGATCAATTGCATACGCCACCCAATGGGTGTCTGGGCCAGAGTTTTTATCGAGATTAATAATACCAGTTTCTTGTCGCATCGCAAGAGGAGGTAATTGATCACGCATAAAAACTCCTCTAAAGTTTTTTATATTCAGTTGCTTAGCGGCATTAAGTAAATCAAAATTGGACATAGGAAGAATCATCGAATTCGATGACGAAGTTATCGGGGTAATCTTAGGCCGCTTTCGTACCATGAATGTGGGGTCCCTGGTAATCTTAGACCGCGACCGTATGTTGGGCCTGATGATCTTAGACGTCTTCCGCGTTGTTTTGCCCGTGATCTTTTCTTTAAGTTTTCTGCGTGCATAACTCCTTGACCCGTTGCTTTCTTTAACGCAATTCCAGCAGCGGTTCCAACAGCGCCTAATGCAGCTGCTTTTGCAACAGCTGGGGCTGCAGCGTCTATCAATGCTGGCATTGCTGCGAGAAGTGGAAATATGCCACCCGTTTTAACGATGTCTTTAATGACACTCGCAGAAAGATTGAGTTTTATACCCTTATTCAATCTGTTTGCTTCATTGAAATGCTTATGCTGGCGTTCTGATGATGATAGCTTATTCGGACCACTCGCGATTTGTTCTCGCTTTAGTGATATTTTTGCCACACAATTATTTTTTGATGATGATTGTAGCTTTTTAATCTGACCAGGAGTCAGACTGACATTAAGTAGATGTGACATTTATAATTATTATCCTGATTTTAAATCAGGCGATCTAATTACATGTATTCTACTGGGGCATCAATGACTCTCATTCGTCCACCAACATCTTCAAGTAACATCGATTTATCGCTAAGTATGACAGCGACAGCTCTGTAATCAGCGATATTTCCTCGGTTTACGCGAGCTCGAAAATTTATATCAACGATGGATTGTCTGAGCAAATCTAAATGTTCCAGCGAAAAGTAATAAATCGGATATAATGTTGTAAAATCTGTGATATTTGTAAACCAGAATCGATATTTTGATCACGTCCCATGAATGTAATTAATCGATGATATGCACGCGCAACATGATTATTTTCAAAATTTAGCAACACTTCTTCAGCTGGTTCTTGATGTCCGTTTATCCTTAAAGAAACCTCAGAAACACCGAGTTGATCAAATATCATTATGCTTCGATCTTGTGAGTCACCCGTGCAGCATTTTGTAATGCAATAAATATATGTCGTGGTGCAGAAACACCTTGCGCTGATGCTATTTGCCATGTGAATAAACCATTAACTGTACTCTGCACATCATCTGTGGTCATTGTCAACCATGATAACATCGATTTACCACCTTGACTCATAAAAGAAAGTAAATGATCTTCTTCAGGTATTGTTGGAGTCATTACTGGCATCCATAAAGAAAGTTTTGTAAGAATTACTTTACCATCATCAGTACCAGGGGGTCGCCATATTGCATCATCGTCGGTACCCTTTCTCACAAGTGTAATTGTATGCTTAGCTCCAAAAATGACCTTTCTGACATTTCTACAGAATCCAAATATATGTGATAATGGAATCGCACACGAAAATGTTCTCCTTGCACCGCTTAACATTGCTCGACGTGATCTAAATCCTAAGTTAAAATCTGGATCTACATTAATAATCATTCTTTGTACATCAGCGTCGGCGTTTCTAGCAAAATTTCTTGGTTGTCCTATTTCATATTGTTGATACTCTGGAGAATTAGAAGTATCTTTTACAAACATCATTGATGGACCAGCTGATCTTGAATAATCATCACCACATCGCGCAAGACCAAGTATCGTCGTGGCAACATCAACATCATTATAGATTGCTTCAATATTTTTTCCATCAATCATGTATATGGCGCTTTTGAATAAAGCCATAACACCATTGTTAACAAAACCAACACTAACATCAGCTTTGTATTCAGTATTATCTGTTTTTAGAATTTCACCTTCAACCTCGATAAATGCTTCAGCGGGTAAGAAGTATCCTGAACTTGTAGATCAATTTGTCCACGCTGATTTGGCTCTCGTGCGTCATAAGAATAATATTGATAATCGCGCACAGATTCATCTTTTAAAACCGGTGCATCCATGTCAAACGCGGGATCAGATATACGCTTGAACATTATCTATTATTATCGTCTTCGTCTAACACGAAGACCGCTTCCTGCTATCAGACTAGCGGTTATATATTTTTCTTTTTCTGACATTGGTACATCAGTGTTGGTAGCTAATTCTGCTAGTTTTTGATTAGCAGCTTGATTTATTATTTTACTGACATTTGCGGGCATCACTTCAGTGCTGGGTAATTTTACTGGCTGAGGTTTTCGTCGTATTAATCGCGCTAGTCTATCCTTGATTGCTGAGAATGCTTTGCTAGCAACATCACCAACAGCGCCAATACCTTTTTCACGAACAACATCAATAGCTTTCATTCCTAGTTGCTTTAAAAGCGATATTGCTTTTGGGGCCATCCGTCTAAACAGACCCTGAACAACATCACCTAGTCCATCTCCGTAAGTCGTTTTGTATACCGGTAATCGTGAATTTATTACCCTGACCATGGTTGGTCTATGAGTATTGTGCATGATCATATTATTATTAAGTGATTGTATCACTAATTGCATCTAATTACATCCTTAATCACTATGATACTCATCGGCGATTTCATTAATAAGGGACCGATACACATTAATATCCATAACACCACCTGTAAATAATCGTTTACAAATATCGGCTGCTTCATTAATAATTTCTGAAGAATTATTGCCAGCTCGTTTTCCTCCAATGAGAATTTCTAGTCGATCAACATCAGCAAGGACGTTATTGGGACAAGTAATAAGGCCACTTCCTAAACCACTTCCAGTTGCGCCAGGATCTTGATATTCTTCCTCTGTTGTTTTAACTGGTTGTCGTAGTGATTGCAATTGTTTCATCGTTTCTTGTCGTTGTTGTTCTCGTTGTTGTAGCTCTTGTCGTTGTTGTTCTCGTTGTTGTGGTGATTTTTGTGGTTGTGGATAATCACGAAGTGATTGTGAAAATTGTTGAACGTTTTCTCCAAGTGTTTTTACTGGTTTCTGTAATTGTTTAGTTCTTTCAATATGCTTATATACAGCCTCATCAAATTCATTAAAATTAATAATATCTTCATTAGATCTAATTTCTGGAATATCAGCAAAGATGCGATATACATCCTTAATCCAATCAGTACGTTTTAGAGATTTAATATGTTCTGGTTTTACATATTTTTGTCTTTCATCATATCCAAACGCGGCAATATCAATTAATTTTTTTGGATCCCTGATAGCAGCAATACCTTCAGGCGTAAATTTATCCATTATCTTAGTTCTGGTTCTTGGTGGTGGTTGTGGTTGTGGTGGTGGTTGAGCTGCTTGAATACGGCCAGCAATATCAACAGGTAATGTTTCAAGAGCTCTTTGTGTTGCCTCAGTTGCTGTAACAATTTTCTTTGTTGGTTCAACAATCGGTTTAAATAATTGTTCTGCACCTTCTGCAAATTCCACTTGAGACTCCTGACGAGCTAGTAGTTGTTGTTTGACTAAATCACGGACGGGTAAATATTTTTTGATTGCCTGTAGTCGCTCTCGAGCTAATCTAGCTGAGTGTGGTTCTCCAATCATTATTGATAATATTTATAATGGCTGTTTAATTTACAGCAGCAGAGAGGGTGAACTGCCAATACTGAGTGACAAACGCATAAAATAAACAAATAAAAACGCGCGTCAGAGATAAAGTAACTAGGTTGTGGTTTTTTCGGTGACCTTAAGGTTTTCTTTTCGTAGGAACCTTTATTTTTTTTATAAATAAGGTCTCAAGCAAAATGGTCTGTTCACCCTCTCTGCTGCTCATGAGCATAATCGAATTTGTAAATTGTTGAAACACTGCCTCCATCAAGTATCCCATTTCTTTCCAGCCCATAGAAGCTACTTATTCACTGACCTGTTATTTTCTTGGTTTGTTCAAAATAATAAATCAATGCTTTGAAAAAAAAAATAATTCATTTTTCTTCAGGATGCCTTGTCGGACTACCACCACAAGATTGACAATGTAATGGACGAAAATTCACATGAAACCAGAAGCAGTAATGAACATGTATTGTATGATTATGCCCATTCTACAGAAATGTGTTCTGTTGAGACAGCCGATGTACATGAAACTGATGAAACCTATATAATCAGTGATCGTGTCCGTTCGTTTGAAGTATTTCAGGATACGGAAACCGACATGCTTGAAACAGATCATGCCTACCTAACTTTAATCGATGATTCTGTAAATCCTATTGAAATATGTCAGGTTGAAGAAACTGACATGAAAGAAACATATGAAACATACATAACTCCAGTTATTGGGCCAGAGTCAGGATCCGCGAATTACTAAACAGGTTACGATTACATATCTCCGACATGCAGAAAAAAATGTTTCATCTTTGAATTATCAGTTGTCCCATTTATGTTTTAACTCTGAGTCAGTATCCCATTTGTTTAGACGTTGAGAATATAGAATGATATTTATGAAAAAAAAATTGCGATCGCAAAGGATAGAATAAATTAAACACAAAGCGAAGAATAAAACTAATTATCTCACAGAACTTTGACCAACAACAACTTAGTGAGTAACAACTTTCATTCATATTAAAAGGAGTCGTGAGAGTATTGATTTTATATTAGTCTTTATGTTCTCGTTGAACACCCATACGTTTGAATTCAGTATTGTCAAGATGTATCTGTTATAGCATCTGTAAAATGGAATCAGTTGTATCTTATCATATTTTAAAACAGTGTAAGTAGAAATTTATTTTGTGAATGGTATATTAATGCAGGTAATTGTCTCCAACACTGCATAATTAATACTACTATCTCACAAAATTTACAAAATATGTGTAAGACCTGAGATACATGCCACATGATCTGTCTTATTCCAGCTTTTGAATCTGGGTCCAGTTTCCAAAACAAGTGTCTTACGACCATTCATAAAATAGTTCCTGAGGCAGTCTGTTGGATTGATTCACAAATTTCATATGCTGTATCGTAAGCTGTTTCTGGAGGCTATGATAGGAATATATTGGTAATACATAGAGCGTATTAAGCTTTTTTTGAGGTACGATAATAGCAATTATATTGTCTACTGGAATATAAAGAGATTATACATTAATTTAAGGAAAACTTCTCTCTATTTTACAGATTAATTATATACATCAGGAACAATATTTCATTAATAATTAATTCGTAAAGGTACATTTAAAAATATGCAAAACCTTATAGGTTAGATTCTTGATTATTAAATGAAAGGTAAATTCCACATTTTAATATAGTTAACCCCTACTAGCTTTTTCCCTTAGAAATCGCATAGAGAACACAACGATGTGTTACGGATATCTGTATCACCTATTGAATTTATAATATAGTTTTATTTTCGGTTTATGACATTTATAATTTAATTCTTTTAATTCAATGGCTAGCTGGTACTATAGTAAACTACATGTGAAGCACATGTAGAATTCTCATTCGTGAGGCTAGTCTGGTTGCCTAGGTCAAGTCAACAACTGTTTCGGTCCAATATACAACGTAATAATTATAATGGAGGTCATAAAAACATCACGCGATACTAAGAGTGCATATGTCTTTTAGAGTTAAAAATGATCGACCTAATTGATGATTGGCTCAATAATATGGGAAGGTCAGAATATGACTGTTAGTTATCTTACAATATTAGGATTTAAATTGTCAGAGAATCTTTCAGTCATTAAGATTGTGTTGATTTGGTGCGCACATAGACTAGATAAGGGAATTAAAAACGCGTCTTTGCATTCTTCAGTTCATATGCAGCTTTTGTAAGAGTCGTGAGAGGAAATCGAAACTTATTTATGATATGTTCGTTAGACTTACAGATTGGAAAATATATATTCTTAAATAAACAGTACATTGAGTGTTATTTGATTTTATTCAATTACTTGAACATTTAAATAAATCAGTTGGATTATGTGAAACTTTTCAAGGCCTTCAGTGATATTTTACTTACGCGGGTTACCTAGAAGTAAAAACGTTTGGATTTAGAACTTCGATTCGTCAGTGGTGCTAGAACGTCAGCACATACACACATTATAACCTTCATTCAGAATACCTTTGTACAGTTTCCGGATTAGCGTGAAATTGATAGTACAACTTAGGTTATTTTAGGAATTCATATACAAGATATTTTTAATTCTTTCACTTTGTTGATTTTATATTTTGGGGGAAATAAATTTATATTTTGGAAAATTGATTGCTTGTTCTATTATACTTTGTTTTGTTACATAGTTTAAGCCCCTAGGCATGTTTTCAATCAGCAAGATGAATACGAGTTTTACTACTAAGAACAAAGTCGCAACCAGAGATTTTGTTGTCTTGTATAAAACATTGGGGCAATTATATGGAAGGGCATTTCCAGCCGATAAAAAGGACTTGAAATTGGAATGAAATAACATAGCATTCGACGATATATGTGTTATATGGTGTTTACTCTATCAATGCTATAATGAAGGAACTAGAAAGAAAAGGGGTAAGCATACGTTCGTATACATAAAATGATTTTGATGATAATGATATACTTGAATTATGATGAAATTTTCATTCAGAATAGTCATATAATCGTAGAAGGTACCACAATATGGTAACTGTATTTTTCCCAACAACTTCAAACTACTGGGGCGGGGGAGGAGGATGACACTGCTTAAGATTATCATCTGTAAATAATAGGTAATCGTCATAATTAACGTAAGAAATGAGTGTTCGCATAAGCTACTAACAAGTGGAGCTCTCCCTTACAACAACTTATCTTCTGAGATGTTATGAAAAATCTTTAGAACATTCTAAGCTATGAAACCTTGATATAACTGATTCTAAGTCTGTTTTATTTAGGAATACTGTAGATTGGAAATATTAGCGAGACATCATGGGATTTATTCTAGAAAGCTTTGTACTGGGTCCAGCAAAATGCACGAGGGTCTATACAGTTAAAGTTTCCTCGCGGGTTGTGTGTATTTATAGAGGCACTTATACGCGTATTAAATAGATAAATATCAAATGACTGGAGCCAGCTTTAAACTTTGTAATTAGGGATTTTTTTTCTCAATTATCCTCTCATTGATGAAATACACCCATTTACTACATAAGATTCCTGAACAGGAGACAGATGTCCGATGGCGATTATCTTTATGCAACAAAGACAAGGTAGGACAGCCGCCATCTTCGCTTCCCTACTGTAGTCAGAACATTCTCCATAATATAGTGATGTTGTTCAAGAAATGAGTTGGCTGTATCCTCTTGGATAGCCCAGATGGCAGAGAACCTGTTGAGAATTAGGGAGGTCTTACATTCGAGTTTTGAGAACATTTTCCTCTGTGGCATTTGGTGTCCAAATATTAAAGGGAAAATGTGCACAGCCAGATCAGAACTGGCCCCTTTTCGTTGCATTCGATCAGCACTGGATTTGCTTTCTTTCTAATGGATCAGTGTGACTTGTTTTCTGAATATAGCAGGGACGGTACAGTAGCATGTCTTGTCATCCAAATATGTGGAACGACATTAATTAAATTTGCTTTAGTTTCCCTGATACTTTCTATTTACGTTACTTTGGTTTCTCTATATTGTATGACTTATTTCGTCTTTGTTTTACATTATTTACAACGTTTCTTTACATTTTGGTATTATATCATAATCATTTTGCTTCTTGACCCTTTCAGTTCCTTTGATTTCCTGTGTTTGCAACCTTCGTGATACTGTTTTATTTGCTTTTCCTTATGAATGATTTTCAGGGCAATTAATGCCTTAATTACAATAGTGTTATGTTGTGCATAGTAATTTGGAAAACATCTCTCTTGTGTGTGTTTGTTTCATAGACAGTATTACAATGTGAATCGATCACAGGCTGGTAAGCAGACAATGGCAACTACCAGGAATGAGACTGTTAGTTATTAATAAGTGATCACAACTAGTACTTGAATATGCCAGAAGGTCTGTTTCTCAAACTGATACAAATGCACTATAGTTTAAAAGTTCCGATTAATAGCCTGTAAGTAAGAGGTTTTGCGGGTTAATTCAAAGTCATATGTACTCGATCCGATTCCAAAAACACTGCTGCCTGAGGCTTAGATTCAGTGTTGGCATCATTTACCGACATTATAAACACTTCATTTAAAAAGTCTTAGAAAAAGTTGTTCAATCGCAACTTGTACCTCATCTCAATTCAAATAGTCATTTTAGCAATTTTGAGTCAACATATCGCCATCTCCATAGTACGGAAACTCCCTTCTGAGAGTAGTTAGCGACCTGCACTGTTTTAAATAGTAGAAAGATTACAGTCTTCACCATTCTTGACAGAATAGACCATGACATATTACTTCGCTATCTCCAGCATATATCTGATATTCACGATACAGCCTTACTAAGGTTAAATCAGTCTTATTTAGTCCACAGGACACAAATAGTGTCCCTAAATAGAAACATTCCACCCCAGGTAATCTATTTTTTGATGTTCCACAAGGCATTGTTTTCGGCCCAATTCTCTGCATTATATACACTCATCCACTCTCAAGTATAATAGATCGACATCCGTTGTCTCATCGATTGTATGATAATGATACTCAAATGTACAAATCTAGCTGCCCAATTGACGTTAAAGCTACCATCAAAGACGAAGAAAGTCATGGATTATGTTAAACAAGCTGCAGACAATTGATGATAAAACTGAAGCCATCCTGGTCATCGCGCAAAGCCTTTCTCATTCACATCCTTTACCTCAAACAATAAGTATCAGCAGTAACAGCATTAAATTTACAGCCAGTACGAAACTTAGGTACCACTCTCGACAGTAAACTTTCATCACACCAACATGTAACTTACATATGCAAGGCTGCAAATTTGGAGCTGAGACGCATCAGCTCCATTCGCAATTATTTTTCGGTTGATGCCACTAAAACGCCTTGTGTTCCATAGTAACTGCAAAACTGGACTATTGTAATTCACTTCCAACTGGTTCGTATCTACTGTTGAAACTAAAAACATTCAAAACACGGCTGCTCGGATCATCCTTATGGTGCGAAATATTGAGAACACCTTCATCTGTTCTATAACCTTCACTGGCTACTCGTTCTAGTCAGAATCAAACACAACATATGTACACTGTGCTATATTTCGTTGACAGGCTCCAGTCCACTATAATTATCTGACCTCACCTGGAAATTTGCGCTCCTCTTCGAACACTCGCATTCTCATTATTCCCACTGTTAAAACGAAGTTATATGAACGACGCTGTTTTGTGTACCAGGGCCCATATACATGGAACAAGTTGCCCATAGACCTTAGACACAAGGACACTGTGATCTCATTCAAGAGTGCTCTTAAAACACGCTTATTTTGAGTACAAGAATGTTCTTAAAGACTTAATAATGTTTACTTAATTATTCTCAACATGTTTTTGTTTTGTAATTTCATGGTGTTTGTAATATTATCGTTGAATATATCTATATGCGTTATCCAATACTGTGAAGTGCCGAGAGCTTCTAAAGATTAGGCGCTGATTTAAGTCCACATTATTATTATTAATTTATTAATTCCACTTCTCCGTGACTTTCAGGCCATATATTATGAATTCGCTCCGTTTGCCCCCAAGGGTCATTGCCATACATCTCTGTCTCTGTCCCATGTCTCACTTTACCCATATGCGACCCATGTGACTAATGCATGTTTAGTAGCCAAGCAACCCACGCATGTTTTTGAGTCATGTGAATTGACAGAGGGCAGTGGAGTTTGTCAGTGCCCCCAAGGGTCCAGTGGACCAAATGCCCCGGTATTCATACTACTCTACTTGGAATGGCAGAGTGTGTTGTATTCAGATAGCCAAGCCTATGGCAGTGATCAATACAAGCACTGGCAGCTAATGTATTTTCGATCGATAACCAGTTCTCTCCATGAAGATTAAGTTTTACTCGACTTTTATATTTTGTAAATCTACAACAACGTTGTTTCTTATTTTTGCTTCAGGACTGTCTGTGATCTTCCATTTCCACCAGAATAGTTTCAAACTCACCCGGACAGATATTTTATCCTCGATTGTCATCGAGTACAGTTACTGCTCGTACTGAAACTGCTTTGTGTGGCTGAAAGAAATATGCAATAAGCGCGTATTTGGAAATGTAGTCACATCCAAATTAATTTGCTAGCACCACAAGAGACATAGGTTACTATCTAAATAACCAAGATAATAATACCGATTGTTCCAAATACAGTGGTGGATGTGGCCATGATTCCAATCACACGAAGACCAACAATTACCGCAGAAGCAAGACCGCAAAAAACATATACGAACAAACACGCGAGTTTGTATTTCACGATCAAAGCAGATCTCTTGAGGATTTCATTTCGCAGCTGTTGTTCCTCTTCGGTAATTTGTTTATCGTCATTATGACTTAGGGTCTGTCATAGTTCTTCTATTAATAATACAATAGAGTATTTTAACTGCATGACAGGCAGACCTCGTCCAGTCTCATCATCATGCGCAAGAGCAATACGCACATAAGCTTATAATAAAACTACCCTTTTTACAGGCACAATTGTCATGCATTTCTAAAACACCCAGCCTCTGCAATATTTACATTTCCTGCGATAGCACAATCTTCTTATTTGGTACCCTTTCCAAACCGATTGCGCCAGCATCATTTACATCTGACGATCGTCTTTGCCAATACCTGTTACACACAGAATTGCGTCTTTGTTGAATTTCAGTCGACCAGGTGTGTTCTTTGCTGCTAGCCGAGCCAATTTTGGTTCGACATAATTAACAGGAAATATAATCGGGTTGGATATATCGGTAAATGCAATCTCATCATTGTAGAAGCAAACACGTAGAGGCTTTGCATCTGCTGCTGCAGTTAATGTGTAAGCGTTTTCACGTGCAAGTGCGATGATTCCAACCTGGCTTCGAGTTAGTAGTGATGCATCTGGGTGATTCCAAATAGCAATTTCTACTTGTCCCTTAACAAAATTATATGACAGTTCATACGAAGGTTTGATAACACCACTCTGACGCAGATATTCATCGTCAAGTGGAAGGAAATTGTTATCTATGTTAGCGTTCGCCGCCTACTGGTTCAAAACCTCGTCGATAGATTCTGCAACCTTATCACCGCAGTCAGATTCCATGATGTATATAATAATGATAACTTCTAATCATCGGTCTGGATAAACTTTGTGTGCTTATAAATAAATTTCATCTCTAGTCACCAATGAAGTTAATACGGCAACTGTGTAAGAATCTATGACTATACTGTCATTCTTGGTAATTCGTAATATTAGTCCCACGTGAACAAGACCAAGATGCAGCATGTCTTTTGTCAGCATTTTCATTCGACCCGTTGCATCCAATTATGATAAGTATGATCCGGATTCGCGCACCCTTAAGATGTGACTTTTAGGTCTATCAAAGTTGTTTCATAAAAGGGACTAAAATAAGTCGGCCGTTTACTAAGGCTGCTTTACCATATTTTCCTCTCCTTTTTTGATTAATATTCCACGAATCTGGTACCATGAAATTATTACACGTGATAGTAGTGTCGGTGGTGGTACCTCAAAGATTTTTTGATCCACGCGTCGTTTTGTTGCTGCATTACCATCACCAACATAGTCTTTGATAAACGCAACCGACACGCCAGAGTCTCTGATTATACCATTGTCAGTGAGCTCAACCAGCTTTTTTTTTTACCACCAAGTCGCTTTTGAGCTTCATATTAATATCTTGAATGCCTGCGTTGCACGTTTTCAGTTGGTCAGTTTGATCTTAAAAAATCACAAGCTCACCTGGATCGACACCAACAACAACACGACTAGTAACTCAGACAAATCCGCTTTGGTGGTCAATCAGCTCAGATCCACATCAGCACCGGTTCGTTGAGTTGAATAACGACCGTAAATGGTAATAGACATTGTTGCACAATAGAGTACTTTAATGTAAAATAAATAGGTGCTTGCGGTGTTGGTGAACGCTCCAGTGCACGCAACGCTTCAGAATCAAGATGAAACGAATATGAGACCACCCAACCGTGATTGTACTGGCATAGGCGAATAAGGCAACTTTTGTTTACCATCCTTGGATGAGTTATTATCAACCTGAATTAGCGGGTACAAGTCCCTACGGGTCGAAATGAAAACTATGTTGAGGTGTTGCTCGTCCTTGGATAATTGAATTTTGGCTAAAATATTTCAGAAAATTGTTTTTTGAAATTTAAATTCCCCTAGTTTTTAAATCCCAAGTACTATTTCATATTTTGTTTGAAATACTTAGTGAAAACAACAGGCTTTCATTCACAATGTCATTAAAAGTGGAAACGTTTCTTTCTGGTCCAACTCAGGAGTAGTGGGACAGTCTGAAAAAATTCGATTTGCTTGAACTTGCCAGAAAATACGATCTTTTTGAAGCAAAATCTTCCTTGACGAGACAAGAAATTAAAAATATTTTGATTCAGTATTTGGTAGGGAAGAATGTTTTTGATAAAAGTGTTTTGGCTTTGGTCATCAAGTCGGTATCAGACTCTGACATAAATGTAATGGAATTAAAGATGAAAAACAAGATGGAGTTGGAGTTGAGGAAGCTCGAGCGTCAGAAAGAGGAGAGAGAGAGAAACAATTGCAGTTACAATTAGAAGAGAAGCAATTGCAATTGCAATTTGAGAAAGAGACGAGAGAGAGAGACAGGAGAGAGAGAGAGAGAGAGAGAGAGAGAGAGAGAGAGAGAGAGAGAGAGAGAGAGAGAGAGAGAGAGAGAGGAGAGAGAGAGAGAGAGAGAGAGGAGAGAGAGAGAGAGAGAGAGAGAGAGAGAGAGAGAGAGAGAGAGAGGAAAGAGAGAGGAAAGAGAGAATGATAAACAAATGAAATTACAATTTGAGAGAGAGGAGAGAGAGACAGGAAAGAGAGAATGATAAATAAACGAAATTACAATTTGAAGAGAAGGAGAGAGAGAAGGAATTTCAAATTAAAATGAAAGAAATAGAGCTGGCAAGTAAAAAGCACAATTCCACTTCACATACAAGTTCACGTTTTTACATTACAAGAAATATCAGGTTAGTGCCCCCTTTTAAAGAAAAAAAAGTAGTTAAATATTTCATTTATTTTGCAAAAATTGCTGAAAATTTGAAATGGCCAAGGGGAGGATTGGACTCAATTATTGCAATGTGCAATATTTGGCAATTTTTGGCAAGGTCCGAGGTAACTATGCATCCCTGTCAGTACAACAATGTTCTGTCTATGATTTGGTTAAGGAGTGCATCTTAAGGGGTTATGCCCTAGTCCCTGAGGCTTATCGACAAAAAGTCAGAAACTATAAAAAGAAGCTGGACAAACTTACGTTGAATTTGCAAGAGAGAAAGAGAGATAGAGCAGTTATTTAAGAGATGGCGCTTAGCCAAGAAAGTTATGATTATGAAAGTCTCGAACAACTTGTTTTACTTGAAGAGTTCAAAAACTGTGTTAATAATGACATTAAGAATCATCTTGAAGAGCATAAAATTGAAACCTTGAAAAATGCTGCTCTTGCTGTTGATGAGTATTCCTTAACTCATAAATTTCCTGTTGTAGGCAAATCATTCACTCAGAAGTATACTGGTAGAAAGGTATTTCAGTCCAATACGACTCCTCCTAAAACTCAGTCTGGCACAAATTCTAAAAATCAAGCTTCTGATAAACTTGATTCAAAGTCCTTGTCTCTTCCTACGTGTACATATCGCAAGAAAAAACGACACGTTATTTCTGATTGCTTCAAACTGAAATATAGGCATCAGAATCAAGATAGACCTATCCCAAATGCTCTTATTTCGAACAGGTCAAGGTTACGGTCATGTATTGAAAGCAATACATTTGTTGGGTCTAATAAACCCGAGTCTGATTTTATTATGGAGAATTTTGAATCATTCATGTCGAAGGGTTCTATATCACTCTTGTGTGATTTGGCCAATCCTATCCCTATTAAAATTTGTATTATGAGGTGCTTTGCCTTTTTCTGAGAGGTCCTGTTCTAATGAAAGTGTTCTCATGCAGGGAGCAGAGAGTGGCTTTGTTAATGTTCCTCTCCATTCTGTAAATTTGTCATCAGACTTAGTTTCAGGACATGTGACAGTCGGTATAATGTCTTCTTTACCCGTTGTGGGCATTCATTTGTTGCTAGGCAACGATCTAGCTGGAGACAAGGTTGTGGTTAATCCATTTGTAACTGACAAGCCTTCTTTGGATCAGAAAGTTGATCCTATTGAAACAGTATACCCTAATTTATACCCAGCTTGTGCAGTTACCAGAGCTATGGCAAAGAAAGCTCTTGAGAATGATTTTGATAAGGAAAGTGTTTCTGTAGCTGACACATGTATTGGTCAGGCTATTGATGAGGTCACTTTCATTTCTAATTTGAATCAATCAAAAGGAATTGATGACAGTGATCCTCTTTTAACTACTCATTCTCTTTTATCTAATAAGGGTGATAAACGACAATCACGTGTCGTCGAACAGGAAAAAGATCCTGAGATCTCATGTTTGTTTCAGAGGGCCAATAGTGAAACTGATGCTACTGAAGTAACTGTCTGTTATTTCATTAAAAATGGAATTCTAATAAGAAAATGGAGACCTCCCGAGGTACCTGCTAATGACGAATGGTCAGTGAACTATCAGATAGTAGTTCCAAAATCTTACTGAGAGTAAATACTTAGTTTGGCCCATGAAACTCCTCTGGCTGGTCATTTAGGGATAAATAAAACTTTTCACAAGATCTTGACCCACTTTTGTTGGCCAATAATGAAATGTGATGTTCGTAAATTCTGTAGATCTTGTCATACTTGTCAAATGGTAGGAAAACCCAATCAGAAGATACCTAAAGCTCATCTGCAACCTATTCCTGCATTTGACGAATCATTTAGTAGAATAATGGTAGATTGTGTTGGTCCCTTACCTAAGACCAAGTCAGGCAACCAATATTTTTTGTCCATTATGTGTGCGTCAACAAGATTCCCAGAGGCAATTTCTTTGCGGAATATAACAACCAAAACTATAGTAAAAGCTTTGGTAAAGTTTTTTACTCAATTTGGCCTTCCCAATTCTGTCCAATCGGGTCAAAGGGCAGATTTTAAGTCTGGAATTTTCCAGCTTGTTATGCTTGAATTTGGCATTCAGTAATTCAAGTCAAAAGTGAAATTGTGGTTTCACAAAACTTTACCTGAGAAATAATTTGAGTCTTGTAATAGAGTTCATTCTCTCTTGCTCATTCATTAAAAAGTTTTTTCAATTTAGATTTTACGGCACTTACAAAGTAAAGAAGAAAATGAATGCGTTAAATTATAATATAGTACTCTGATTTAAATAAATTACAGGAGCACTGGTATATTGAAAGAGATAGAAAAGTAAATCATGCAACTATTTTAGTTGTACCTGTCCCACCAACTGAGGATTTAAGTGAAGGAATTCAGTCAGATTTTACTGATCTTGGAGCAACAAATTTTCAGAATTCTGAAATTATGAAACATCTGGACCAGAAACGTTTACATTTCTTACGTTGTCCACCGATTAATGGAGCGAGCATAAAAATAGTGTATTGTTTGGTTTGGTTTCTTTTCAATTTGTCGACAGTTCGTGATTACGCAAATTATAAATCTAATTTCTTACAACGTAACAACTGTCAATGATGTAGGCTTTAACCTTATTTGTTTTAAACTTAATGAAAGCTTTTCCTTAAAACTGTTGAAAATAACTTTGAGATTAGCGTGCTGTTTTAAGTGATTGGTCATGGTCGACGTATAATGGGTTTCCTGATAAAACTAAATGCTTCGAATACATATCTGATGTCCGATCACTGCAACTATCAGCCAATTTTTATCAATTTACACGCATATCCTGCCCTTCATCAACCTAACATATAATGCATGGTGAATACTGAAGCAAATACATTGTTAATAATTGAAACCAAATTTACAGTGAATTTTCAATTTAAAAACAGCTTTGATAAATTGCTTGATTCAGCATATTGTGCCGAGTTTCTTCGAGTAAGTGACTTAGCACACTCACATGATGCAAGCAGTTAACATATTAACTTAGGGAGTATCATCGATAAACATGGATAAAATAAAGATTGGTTACTACGTTAACTTGTAGATGGAGATACAGGTAATGTTATGCTGTTGACAGTTCATATTATAATAGCAAACTATGCAATATATCTTGCAAATACTGAGTGAAACGTAAAATATCAACCCACCGGGGACGATTGGACTTCGAATGTGTGATTTATTTATTTATGTGTTTATTTTGTTTACTTTTTTTGCTGTGTCTTTGTATCCTAGTGTAAACGAACTTTGTCGCAATGAATTAACTCCTAACCATATTTGAGCGCACTTGTGGCTTTTGGTAAACTCAAATTTATTGAAGCTTGTTGCCGCTTTTATAATTTATAAGGTTTTGTTTCGTCTTTGCATTGTCCTTTGAGAAAGACAAATTGTGTGCCGACACTTCTGTACTAAGAACAAATGACATGCACGAATCAACAGCTTATCACATCGAGCCAGATCTTGAGTGTTTCAGTTTCGTTTCCTGTTTGAGTCGGTGTCGTGAATCAGACAAAGAATGGAAACTCGAGTGTAAGACAATATGTAAAAATGATGCTGGCTGTTGAGATAAACAAAACAGGGCATCGCCTCACAGGGCATGAGACATGTATATATTCCTATTCTAAATTTCTGATATGTGAAGATGCCTGTAAAGTAACCCGTGATCATAAATCTTCATGTGCAAACAATTATTGCAAAACATTACTCAAAAATATATAAAAACAATTCCTTAAATTAAACTAAACCATCTAAACTCCTTTATTAGCCGAACAGGAAAGCCATAAAGACTATGCGTCAGGGGAATTCAGTCAACCAGCAATACTATTCAGAAGGAAAATCTGATTTATCTACATTGTACTCATAAATAAAATCTATTATACAAATAAAGAAACATCCCGGCTGGAAAGAAACGTTGAGAACAGCACTATCCCGACCACCCACGTCCATGAAATTGTCGATCTCTATACTCATCTGAGCGCAAAGTCGCATGAGTTCTCTGCACCACCTTTGTGAATCAGTGTAGTCGTCAATAAATCGGTCGTTACTTTCTCGAAATACATTTATGATCAGGGTCATACAGGCACGAGCTTTGTAAATACTGTTTGAAATGAAACCGGTGGATGCTCGTTTCCTGAGCCATTATCCCGAGCCAATTATTAGTGCCAAAACACAGTAGCTCGTTCTGTGTGGTGACATTAATTCATATAACACAAATCCCTCCTTCGCTGTTTTGATTTATACATATCTAGGTATTTAGATGGCTTACGTTCCTTCCTTTATTACTCTCTCCTTCAATGGCAACGTCACTCCTACAACGTGCCCATCGAACCACACTGATATCTAGTGTTCTCCTCTCTCTCTCACTCTCCCTCTCTCCCTCCCTCCCTCCCCTCTCTCTCTCTCTCTCTCTCTCTCTCTCTCATACACATTGAGAGACACACACAGACACACACACCAACACAAGAGCAGCGTTAACAACCTCCGCCACACTAAGGACCCATTTTAATATCGGGGTCTTAAAAAAAACTTTAATTTGTCTATACGAGCAGTGATTTATTAATTACAGAGGCAGGTATCTGAACCTGATGGAATGAAAACAAAATATCAAAAAGGAGATTGATGTTGAATAACCATTTCGCGCATAATTGTGAAAGTTCTATGTTGTGCTTGAACACACACACACACACTCCCAGGCGAATCGCTAAGTGCGAAACGAAATTTTAGAGACTGAGAGGGCTGTCCTTGCTGAATTTTAATTTGTTAATTTGTAATCAAGCACAACCCACCCTAAGTGAACCTCGGTTGCTGTAAAACGCACACCCTTATTGAGTTCGAGTCGGGTGTCGGCCAGTTCTCCTGGATCAAGATTTACAATTACCCGTTCAATTATATTGTATCTTTTTTTTTATCGCAACCGCCCCCACTTATAATAATCTTTAATACTAACGACAACAATTTTTTCTATCGGTTGGTGGGATCGAACCTAAAGTAAGTCTCCACAGGCAAATCAGAAGAGTTTCTGTCCGTCGATGCTAGCCACATCATCATCGTGTGTGTTATTTATAGCGCATTTTGACACGTGTCTCCTGACTTCTAAATTGTCCGCCAATTTATTGTAGTAAAAGAAATACGTTACATTACTGTATATACTGAAACCTTATATACAATCAATAGTGATTTCTAATTAAATCGTTGTTGTAATAATAACCATGAGTGATTCTGCGCTTGCTATTGGACCAATCAAGGCCAAAATCTTGTAATCCGGAGAATATAAAAAACTTAGTGCCAAATATAACACAAATTACAACTAATAAAAGAAGCTTCCATTGCGTAGAAATATTTTTCACTAAAAACGCCAATCCGAGGCTTGTATCTGTGGTTGATACTTATCGATGAAGAAAAATAATATTTTTGGATTGAACTTGTTTGATGTGGCTGAGTTGTATACGCCATCTACTACAGAATTCACTGAAATTGGATTAATCGAAATATTTTCCAGCAGAATACGTTGACTGAAATTTATTCTAGACTAATTGATCTAACTGACATGAATTTTTTTTTGCTTGCTTATCTGCTTTTTGGCTTTAGCAGTTCTCTCTCTGAGTAATTGCTTAAAGGTTTTCTAAACTATTATTTGCTATATCTGAATTTATATGGTCAATAAGAAGACCATTATTGATTACGCCATTGAAACATTCGTAAATAAATTGGTCAGCAAGCCATTATTATTATTATCATTATTTTTTTGCTGCCTGGAATTCCAAAACCGTTCCTGAGGTAACCCATATTACCTACAAAACCAGTTTGCTTCTTTAGTCTACAATTCCTAATAACACCGGCTCAGCTAGCTTAGTAATTAACGTATACTGGATGAGTCTTAAACTCATCAAGGTCAATATGTTCAATAACTTTTTTCCAATGAATAATTTCAATTTCTTTAATAGTACTCTTTTATATTAATATATTGCCTTATGTAATCTCGTGTGTTCTATTGTTTAAGGACATCGTTAGCGTTTTGTATCTCAAAATAACTTTTCAATGCATGGTATTCTCGTCCACCACAAGCGACTTAGAGTCGAGTTTTCCTTAACGCCAACGGCACACATCAGACGAGGTCTCGGACCAGTACTAACTCGTCGAACACTATGGAAATGAATTCCGCAATAATCCCCGCGACAGTTGCTTTTCCACAGTGTGTTATCGATCCAACAATGTGCCACCTGCAACTAATTTGTACTTGTTGTATAGTATATTTTATTATATCTTTCAATTAAAGAAAAATATTCGTATTATAATATAGTATAGCAATGAGTAATTTGACTGTCGCATAACACCTGAGTCAACAATATCGTGATCTAACTGGAATTACGCCAGAGTTTCCAAGTTCGAAAACTGCTCAAGAAAATCTACGAAATGAAATAAATCATTTTTAACCGCGAGTGAATTTGAGATGCTAGCCAAGATTGAACCACAGTACACCACTAGATTTGTTCACGATAGATTAACCGATAAGGAAAAACGTCCACCAATTGAGTTACAATTACACGAATTTATCAAAATAGCCAAATATGAGTTTAATCAAGATGGTGCGGTTCATGTTTGGTCAACATTTCGGATAGATCACGATGGTATTGTTATTGACTCACCCATGAACGATGAACGCGCGAGGACTATTATTAATAATCTTGTGGATGACAACAAAGTACATATTCAGAATAAAATTTATTATACAACATGAAGGTGGCCGCATAGCCAAACTTGGGACTGTTCGTGATAAACTCGACCCTGATAAGAAATCGCGGCGACATATGAATGTTGTCACAGTGGAGAAAAATTCTAAACCAGGCACATTTATAGATAAACCATATTAGTCGAGTGCGTATCCAGTGCCCGCTGTTGTTACGGACTCTACCGTTTAAACGAGCCAGATATTAGTGCTCTTACCCCGACGAGAACAGGCTCGTTCAATTGTGTGGCTCAAAGCGTCAGAGAACATTTTATTAACTTGAGACAGGAAATCGGACTAACAGAATTACGAATAAAACATATTTACGAATGGGAGGAGATTCTTGTCGACAGAGCTAAAATAGATGATGTGGCCGTATTAAAAATAAACACTGAAATTTCCAATCGTGGTAAAAGCAATGACCAACGAGACTTTGTACAATTCTGGCAAATACTTTAGTAATGGCGTCCCAATGGCGATTATAGATCATAATTCACACTGAAGCAGTAACAAAATTTCCACGGGAAAGAACAACTAGATTTAATGACGGCGATATTTTTGAGGAGATTTACAATATCAATAAGCTCGAGCCTGTATCAGTCTGACTATTTTATAATGTTGTATCGGAAGATGCCGCAATTTTATCTGCCACAGATGAATCAATATCTGATCAATTTGTGCTACCGTCTGGTGTACTTTTTCAGAGGGAATCTCTCCAATCATGCGATGAAACAAATTGCGGCAAATTATAACTGCGACAATGATGAATTACTCAATAACTCATGCACAATATCGTCTGTTGTGGCGCTTATAGCACAACAAAAATATTTATGGCGTCCAACCTCAAAGGAATTTCTCGACGATATATCACGATCTTGTGTCGAGTTTGGACACGGTAGGCTTTGGAACACATAATCCATCCGACATGATCTCAGTTGAATAGATAGCTTTTTATCTGGCTTGTTTTCTTGGATACGGTAATGTCAACCGTAGTTTGAACGACTTGGTTATCCAAGACACGAAATGGCTAGATTAGTAAAAAATGGTCCGCTGCAGGTAGATTACGATGGAAATCCCTTTGATCAGACTGGATTTGCCTAATAGTATATTGAATCATTCGAGTTTTCAGCAAATATTCATGGGTTATACCTATTTGTTTTCGTTTCCATTTTAATAAACCAGATACCAACGTTAACCTCAATGAATGTTGTACAAAAAATCAACTTGGTTGGGTTCCAATAGTGCTATTACTAAATATTCTGGACACTAAGATTCTCACGTCGTTAATTGTGACATCAGCAATAATTTCGTACCAGCCAGCTTAGACACTTTGGTTACCTAGCAATGATAAAGATATAAGCAGAAAAAGTATTGGTATGTTCACATTAAGTGCGTCATCTGATAATAAACGCTGTTAATTATGGATCCGGCAGAACTAGATTTTGTGACTGCAGATGCGACGTAGTGAGGTGTGTTAGTGTCGCATGAAATTGAAAATTTACGCGTCGGTACAAATATTGGTTAAATCGTTGGCTACTACGATGGAAATTCTCCGCAACTTACTCATATGAAATCTTCGATACTCTCATATTCGTCAATCAAAATGTTATATATGATCAACAGATTTCCAGCTCACGCTTTTAGAGTCGCCACAGTTTCTTTTTCTATAAATCGATCAAGAATGGATCTTGTGAACCATTTATCGAAACAAAATTAGCCTTGTACATCCGCTACCTGTAACGACGGCATAGGAGATGCCGACAGTGGCTCTGCCAAGGTCGGCTTAACTAATACACGTTGTCATTGGAGAATATAGCACGAACAAATACGTAATGATTCTGAATCAGCTGATGTTAAGCCATATGCGGTGTATAACCACAGCAATAAATTACCAGAACCATCATCGTCTCCATCATCGATTGATCCAATCGCGAGACATAAAACGATTTATCTTAATGGTCCAGGTGGTTCCGGTAAAAAAACACATGCGATATAATTATTTAAACATTCAGATATGATTGTGTTAACGACAGAGAGATGAAACAACGTGGAAATAAGTCACGCACTTATCACAGATTGTTTTGATGGCGTGGAATCCCACGCGGATGGGTGAGAGATATATTTCTAAAATCATCATTTGGGACGAAATATGCACGGTATCTAAGGATACTTGAAGAAGATTTCTCGACTGGCTGTCTACAAAACACACTGCAATTATCATGTCCGGTCATCAGGGACAACCTCCTCCGTTTACAGGAGAATCACCACATAACTGACTAAAGAATTACATCGCCGCTTATGGGGAAATGATGTATGACCGCCGGTCTAGCGATGAATCACGAAGTGGGCTGAAAACGTTAATTAGACATCAGCCTGACAGATTTAATGTGAAATAATGCATAATGTAATTCCAGAAACATTCATGTTGGATTTTTGGATCTTATGGGGCTATAATTATATGACAGTTGTATCACGAAAGAATTTGCGTGTTTAAATTCAACTTCGGCTATTTGGGCTTCAACGGGAAAGATTTCCAACGCCGCCGGTTCCACTGTGTTATCATCCAGCTGATGCCCGTCGACAAGATATTTCAGTCACGATTCCAGGAAAGCATACGCAACAAAAGCTCGTTCTTAACGATATCGTTGAAGTTCCCGCAGAGGTTGTTGAGCAGGCTCTGTCACAACAATCGTCGAGTGACTTGAAATTACCATGGACTGTAGGATATGCAATAATGTTTCTTTCGTCACAAGGGCAACAATCTCAGATAACCATAGCTGGATTGTCTACGATCGCATCGAATGATCAAATTTAGTATATTTGGTAGCATCGAGAGTTACAAAAATATCTCGACAATTTACCGTGGACAGAATCGATAGTCGTCTTCGCCACACATGCGGAAATGTCGCACTGAAATGTCTTGAATGTAACAGACGTAGGGGAGAAAGCTCCCTCGAGCAAGCTCATCCAAGCTAGAGTCCTTTCCTAGCGCGAATTACACCTGGTGGTAATTGTGTATTTTCAGGAATTACAAATCCACGTTGAAGAACTGTTGAATCTAGTCTCTAGAGTGCAGTCCTGCCAGTAGATCTACGCTGAAAATTTATATGTGGTTACATTCCAGACGAGATCATTTTCTCTTGCTTTTCCGCCCTCAAGTTCACCAGGTTCATATAAATACCTGACTGTTGCGTTGCTGCCCAGGACTGGACTCGCGCCGTTTAATCGGGATGTGTTTCTTCACGACTCCATCGATGGGTTTCATAGCAATTTCACGCGGGACTTCGGTGTTTAATACGGTTACCACGTGAGGTAGTCTAGTTACATACATGTGATTTAATTAATTGTTTGTTAGTTTTAATTATTTTTTATTTTTTATTTTATTGCATTACATGTTACTGTAATGATTATTTTGTCTACAAGATTATATCTGTTTGATACATTCAGTTTGGTTCTGACTGTTTTCTTGTGGTCAAGGTAAACAAGTCATGATTGCAAGATTGTATTTTTTAGCTGACCTAGTTCCCGACCTTGATTCAGAACTTGTAAACAACATTTTTATTTTTGTTTTATTATTGAATCTTATAGTAAGATTCGTTCAGTGTAATCAAATCCGTAGATGGTCTACGTGATAATGGACATATAATGTTTCTACGCCGCGGTAAAGTAAGTTATCACGTGAATAGTATAAGAAGATGATGATCCTAAGCCAAAAGAGGATTCTAGACCAGAAGGCTATCTACTCCGACAAATGTTTTTATATTAGAAGCTTTTTTAGCATAAATAAGTTGTAAAAAATATTTTGCCGGAGAAAGAATATCCTAGTTTAGAAACCTTCTTCTGCTAGAAATCCCATATTAAACAATAAAATATTAATATAATTTGGAATAGCATAATCCAATTAGAAATGTCCGATTTAACGTCACAGATAGATTTTTTTTAAAAGATTTAAATCAATAAAATCAGCTTCAAAATATACTGGAATAACACCTAAAATAATAAGCAACTGCATCAAAAAAAGATTGTCATCATTTATCAGTCAAATATGGATCGGTATGATTGTTTGCTGACGAAAATGACAGTAGAATATTAGGTTGGTCAGATGATCCAATGTTATTTATCGACAACGTGGTTGATGCTTTATTTGATAATGATATTACTGCAATATTTAAACAAAAATGACTTATTTTTATCTACTACTGAAATTTTTTTTTAAATTCGATATATAAATTATTATAAGGATAATGGAAGTAAATAGATCTGATGAAGTAATTGATATGCTATCAGGTTTTAGTAAACCTGATAAAATTACTGATGACATCGACGATTTTATGGAATATGTTGATAATATTTTCTAGATTTTGTCAATGGAACCAATTTGCTATGAAAAACCATATTACATTAAGAATTTCCTGCGTATATTTTATTTGCCGAGTCAAATTGTTTAAAGATATTTTGCTTTATTTTACTACAGAGAAACTAGAATTAATCGACTGGAGGATATGCAACTTATGAGAGAAGTTGCAGATATTATTAATAACAATCCGGAATTTCAAGTTACCTTAGGTGAAATTGAATCTATGATTCTATCGAAGAGTTTAGATATCGAATACTAATATATTTTATGATAATCTTTTTCATACCTGCTGACTCTCATTGGCAGAATATCTGTTAACATGCTGTCAATAATACAAAATTCGCGTATTAAATCGTCCATATCATATTTTACTCCTCGCAAATAAGATCGTATTTGATGAAATAATTTTTTGTAAGTGATACTTGCTATTTACAAGAATTGTTTTAGTCTAAAGTCGGGGCTCAATTTTCTTCCATGTTGTTGAAAGAGAGACACCAACACCAGATATTATTAACAAAAACGGATTTAATGATGCTTCACTTGAGAATATGCCAGAGCTGGTCATTAGCAGTGGTAAATATGATATTATTCGAAGTATTCTACTATAATGCTTGTAACATTGTTTTACACACCAGAGGTTTTTATGATAACATTCATAATATTCTACTAGTGCTTCAACATTTTGTTTTGGAATTTCTTCTGAAATATGATTGAAATCGATAATACGTTTTTTTATTATACAATATTTGTTCACAATTTTTATACAAAGACAAACGTTCTGATGCCAACAATTGAATCTAGAAACTCACGAAATGTATTATTTTTAGGATCAGCTATAAAAGTTCTGTATTTGTCATAAACATCTGTCGAAGTATCGTTATATTGTTTATCTGTTAGTACCTCATTATTCTTTAATAAGTGTAGGAATCAAACGTGTCTGATACTTTACGCTCATACAAATCTGTTTCATTCACCAATTTATTGTAATCTATTTTTTTTCATCAATATACGCTAATATCAAGCTTATTTGATCTAACGTGAAATTTTTGAGAACAAGATGTTGTCTGATAATTGCATATGCGACTACGAAATTTGCTAGCATTAATTTTTTTAAGTATATCTAGTTCAGTTGTGTTCAGACCAATAGCAGAAGCTACTTTTAACATTAATTTTTCATATGGTTTTGTGAGCATTTTCTCAATTTCATTGTAATGATTTCGTAATGACAATTGTCTAGAGCTCTGGATCGATGGATGTGGAATAATATCTGCTTCACTTATGTCGTAATAAGAATCAATTTTTACTTCCAAATTTGTTTGTCTGACTTTATCAAAAACCTATTCTCGTCCAATATCATTAAGATCACTAATTTCATCGTCAAAAGTTTTAATTATCTTTATAGACCTATCAACAATAATCGAATCAAATCCTGGTCTTTTTTATGTATCATTGGTAAAATTGCGTTTGAATTCGCTTTAAATAATTAAATCCGTATCAACCGTCATAGTAACGATCTTAACTAGGGTTTCTTTCTCGTGGTAGTACATACCTAGATACTTAAAAAATTTCTCGTTTTTAGGAACTATTGTATAACTTCTTGTTTCCTTTTATTATTATTAATTTAGATTCTGCTAGTATGTAGAGATCATTATAGTTAGTGTTTACTCGTTAGTTTTCATCTACTCTTTCACCATAAGCTCGTGCTTTGATTAAGTTCGATTATCAAATCCAACTTTCCAAAATCAAGTTCGAGCAATATTTTTTCAACAGGATTTCAACTTGCTTTTGTTCTCCTAGACAATCATGAGGATGACAGTATCTGCTTATAATATCAAAGTTTTGTACTGCTTCTTTTAGTTGTGGTACTCGCATATGCATAACAAGAGGAAGATTTTATTCTTCTTCTGACAATGGAGAGTTTATTATTCGAAATGAAACATTTTTCTGGTATTTATTAAACGTGCTGATAGTGATTCGTCCCAAACACTTATTTTAGGGTTAAAAATATAATCATAAAATTCTCTCGCAATATTTGTTAACAATTGTGCTGACATTATTTTGTATCATCAGATTAACTTTGATCATCGCGTGTGTATATTTAAAGTGCTGTTAGTCCTGGAAACAGACGTTCAGCAGCGACAACATAAAATAGAAAATACAAGTACTTGTTAACAGTTTTTTTTTTTTTTTTTCTGTCGGAATTGTAAAATATTGTGTTGTTATAATATACGTGTTATTTGTGATATATAATCTTGTCCAGTTGATATCATCGTTTGATCCTTCAAACCGCCAATTTTAAATTCGACCAACACTAGGGTTTAATCGACTTCGCAAATGAATTTGCCAAATAGCGACTGCAGTGGGTCGTTTAATTTTAATCCAAATTTTTTTCATTTATACATTTGTCGTCCACTCGTGTCTATCAGAGAAAGCGTAACGAGGATATTTTTTCAGCATAATATGCTGATGCGCTTACCTCAAACTCAACTCGATTGTCAGTTTCCTTAAAAAGTGTAGGAATATACCCAAGATTGTTTTTGGTTTGTTTAATACCACTAGACAGATTGTCAACACACGCTTTATTTGTTAGATCATTTGGGTTAACTGGAATATATGTCGTCGTTATTTTGTTGTTTCTCATGTTTACATTAACTGTCATTTCCCCACCGGATTGCCTCAAATACGTGGTAAGCGCTCATTTTAACTGAGCATAACTAATAGCATCAGTTTCATTAGCTGGTGGTGAGGTTGTCGGTACTCTAGTTATTTTTTGGTTATTGCTCATTATTAGGTTACCTGCCATTGTATCGCCGGACTTATTAACCTTGTTATCGTCAACAGATTTTAAATGTGCATAACTTACAGCTTGTGTGTTATCAACATTTGCTGGTGGATATGCAGTTTCTAAGTTTATTATTTTTTTTTTGCCAAAGAAGTTGAGATCGCCGAGCATTGTATCACCTTCTTTATTGAGTTTAGTATCATCGAGATACATTAAATGTGATGAACTTGCTGCTTGTGTTAAATTAAAGGTTATTGGCGGATAATCTGTTTCTAAGTTTATTATCCTTTTTTTCTGAGATATCAATATTACCTGTGACAACTCCGCAAGATGTATCTAGTTTTCTGTTGTCGACAGATTTTAGTTGTGCATAACTAACAGCCTGTGTATTAACAACATTTACTGCCGGATATGAAGTTTCTAAGTTTATTATTCTTTTTTCTGACATATCAATATTTCCTGTGACAACTCCGCTAGATTTATTTAGTTTGCTGTGGTCAACATATTTAAGTTGTGCATAACTAAAAGCCTGCGTGTTAACAAAATTTATTGGCGGATAATTTGTTTCTAAACCTACTACTCGTTGATTTGGCATGGACAGGTTTCCTGTCATTGTATCACCAGTTTTTTTTTTTTTTAAGTAACCAGATAAATCAATATTGCCGTTTGTTTTTTGTTGTACTTACAGCTGACGAATCTCCTAATGTTGTTCCAAATTTTGTATAATAGCTCATTATTTATTTATTGTGTGACAATTTTTATAATACGTCGATATTAAATTTTGATACAGAGCGGTTGGTGAAACACAAACACAACAATAAGCTTCCAGATTGTCATTATCTTATTGTTGCGAGACCAGGATCAGGAAAAACAAACTTGCTTATGAATTTACTGTTGGGCGATAATTTTAACTACGACAGAGTTTATATTTACACAATTAACCCACAACAAGATAAATACGAGCTACTTAACGAATATAATAACAAACTTCGTGATGCTCTTGAGGCTGGTGAAGATTTTTTTTATTATCAAGCAACCAGAAGATCTTGTTCCAGTTAATCAACTTTATTCGTCCGAACATAAGATAGTTGTTTTTGATGATAATCCGGTAAACAATGAAGAAATTAATAAAAAAGATTACACTTTTCACTGTCGCGTAATAAAAAATGTAACTCTGTTTCTCTCGCTCAAGGGTTTTATAACGTTGACAGATTTATTCGGCGAAATACTGGTTGTTTTATATTATTTCCAGGACTGGACAATGTCGATGTTAGAAATATTGCAAACGAACAATGTGGCGACGTAACAAAAGATAAATGTATTGAATTATATCATCGAGCAAGAAAAGCTAAATATAACTTTTTCTGATTCGATACACTTACACATAATCCAGCTAAAAGGTTCCGATGTTGTATTGACAGATATCTAGAGCAAGTTTTATGAAACATTTTTAATATAATTATGAACAAGCGAGGTAAATACAAAAACGTATAGAAGATCTAAAACAACTTGCTCAATGTCAGGCAGAATTTATGCAAAAAGTACAGCAAGCACGACGTGGTCGGTTAATTGCTGGAGAAGCAGCAGCTACAGCTCTCAAGCCAGTTACTGAGGCGCTACTTGTAAAACAACCTGAAACTAAACCACCATCAGATGAAGAACTTAACAACTTACAGGAAAAAGGTTTAATCGGATTAGTTAAAGAACAACAAGAAGCAGCTGCTGCAAAAATTATTAGAAGATCTGATGAAGAAAGGAAACGATTAGCTGAGAAATTTGTAGCACATATTACTAATCATGCTGATAGACAAGCTAAACTAAATCGGCTGATAGATGATCCATTTGCAATTGAACGAAGATTAGCAGAAGTAACATCAGTTGAGCCGATTACAAGAAAGTTGGAAGATATAACTAGAAAATTTGAAGACACTAAAGGTGAGAAATCAACGTTGGAGAGAATGTAAGAAGAAGCTTTGAGAAAAGAACATGGATTAGATATCAAAGATAAAGAAAGATTTTTAGAAGATATAAAAATATGAGAGGCAGAGAAAAGATTATGAGTATGAAACATTTAACAAAACTATGGTTTTTTAAATATGAGAATACATGATATTAAAAATAGTAAATTTAATGCTGATAAAAACAAAAAATTAGGGAGTTACGAAGAATATCAGAAGAAAGTAAAAAACTAAATTATATCGGGAGAAAAAGAAAAAAGAAGTAAAAGAAGAAATAATATCATCAGAATATTATGCTTTTATGATAGGTTATGATATTTCATATGTTGATAATATCAATAATTGAGAACAAAATGAATACGATAATCTCATTAATAAATTAGATTATATTAAAAAAGATGCAAATGCTTATGTTGAAACTGAGTCAGCTGCAATAGATGATATTAAGGAACTTTCTGCAAAAGCTAGAAATGGTGTTATTGCTAATGTTTTTAAAAATGCTGCAGAACAATTTCGATCTGGAGAACCTAGTAGTAGAGGATGGGATTTTAAAAAGTTGTTGGAGGATTTTGGTAAACGTCGCTTAGAGAGAGATCTGAAAAAGCTGCAAAAGACAAAACTGGGACTGGGGTAAAAAAAATTTGCATCAGTAACCGAAATGATAGGCAGATTAATGCTACTGATATCATCAAAAGAAGCTGGAAATGTTTTCGCTGAAATTGACAATGAAATTGTTGACATACTTGATCATTTAAGATCAGAAAATTTATTGACATCTGACGAATACAGTATCTTACACCGCGACTTAATTTTATAAAATAAAAAATATAATGTCAACAACATTATTACTAGACTCTAGTACAGCCACGAAAGATAGCGCAAATTTTTCGGTAAATTGTATTCCGCCAATTCAACTAGATACTGAAAAACAATATGAGATTGGACTGATTTCCTGTACGGCATGGCATTCTATAGCTAACGTAAAAACTGGAGTAAATGATGAATTTACATTTTATCAGCAACTAGTATGGGCAAGATTTAAATTTCCACTAGGAGCTTATAATGTCACTGATCTAAATAAGACAATACAAGAACTAATACAAAAGTAAACAAAATCGCTGACGATTTTGAGCTGACACCGAATTATAATACTTTACGACCTAGAATAACATTAACAAAATAATATGAAAGTCAATTTTTCATCAGCACCAAGTAATGCGTCGGTGATAGGATAGGATTTTCTCATAAACAATATGGATCAACCACAGAACAAACTATTGCATATGATGGTGAACTGCCAGTAAATATAACTCAAGTAAACACAATATTAATAAATTGCTCTATTGCAACTGGATCTTACTCAGCCAGAGGCAGTAAAGGACAAACAATATATAGTTTTTTGCCAGACGTTCCACCAGGATCGCTCATGAAAATTAGCCCGCGACAAGTTATTTATTATCCGCTAAATCTTGAAAATCAAATGCTAGAAATAAATATACAATTAAAAGATCAATCAGGACGACAACTGGATTTGAATAATCAAGTTATTACTTCTTACCTTCACCTACGCACAATCACTTGGTGATTTTTTGTACAACATCATAGATATAACATGAAACAACCCCCCCCCCCCAAAAAAAAAATTCTAAAAGAAAAATAGTTGGAGGAATTTTGGGAAATTTATTTACTAAAATTATTGAAAATGTTCCAGGAATCGCTAATAAAGTTGCACGAATTGCACTTGACGCGTCAAAAGATTCTGCAACTGGCTCCGAATCTGCCGCTGGAAATGCGGTGGGGCAACAGATAGCTGATAAAATTAAAGGAGCACCACAAATCGCAGATATAAAACACGTTACGTCAGAAATCGCACCAACAAAAGAAACTCAACGTGCAATGATAACAACAACAAAAAAAAAACTTTTATCACCAAGAGACGAGCAGATTATACAAAAATTAATATCTAAAGTAACAGCGTCGCAATAATAGAATTTTATATAGCCTAATAAATAAATTAAAAAAATGTCTGTTAAAAATTATCTTGATTTAGCAGAAACTTATAACATCGATGAAACCGTGACAGCATTAGATTATGTTGAGTATCTCGACGAAAATTCTAATGAGCCAAATAATGTTGGCGTTAGAGCATTTAATATTAAAGACGAAGATGCATTTCTACTACCACACAAAGCAATGTTAGAAGTACGTGGCCAGATTATGACAGTAGCTAATCCACCTGTCGCAATTGCAGCTCGAGCAGAAATAGCTCTTATAAATAATGGTGTTTATTTAAATGTGCCAGATATCAGCTGGCCAATCAAACTTTCTAAGATATTTCAAGTCACCTGCAAGTTGCAAGAACAATCTTAAATACTATTTCGTTTTCTGATGATTACTTCAGATCAACTGCAACTAATATGATGTGGTTTAAAGATACTGGAGCTGGAGCAGCTGCACCGGGTGAGTTTTTCTTGAGGATAACTTTTGCACACGGGGCTAATGCCGCTGCAGATGTTGAAATGTTAAGAAATATTCTTATCGCTAATGCTGTCAATTTTGGTATAGTCGAACCAGCTGGAGACGCAAGTGAAGAAGCTACAAGAGTTTCACTTATTGCAGCTTGAAATAATTTAGGTATAGCCGCACCAGTTGGGGACGCGAATGGTGTTGCAATGGTAAATTTCGATAATAATTTAGTTACTATAAGAAATATACGTTACTATGAGGGTTATGTTAAGAGAAAGGCACGTACAGCAGTATCACGTCAAAGTACAATGATGTTGCCATTAAGTACAATATTTGGATTTTGCAGGGACTACAATAAAGTATTTCGTGGAATTAAACATACACTGATCTTAGATCGGGCAGAACAAAATGATAGTTCACTTCGAGCAGGAGGAGATGATGTGCAGTTTATCATAAGCAAATTTGCGCTGTGGATGCCACGAATAACACCATGGCAGAATTAAATGATATGCTACAAAAACATACAAGCAAACTTTATTTTCAACAACATAAAATATATCAAACAGCAGTTCCAAATACCACCGGCTACACATGGCAAGTAACAACATCAAGTGAACAACTGCCGTGGCAATTATTTGTTGCATTTCAGCAGCAAGCGCGACGCGGTCACCAACAACAAAATAATGCAATATTTGATAACGCCGATGTTAGACGAATATATGCCACACTAAATTCAAAGCAATATCCAGAACGAGCAATATAATGTAATTTTGCAGATAATGCTAATAAAAATATTACTCAGCCGTACATGTATCTACTCGACACAGTGCAAAAATATCAAGATGTCGGAGACAGATCTCAGATATCAGCAGAGGAATTTCGTACACGTTTTCCAATATTTTATTTTGATGTTAGTAAACATAGCGAAAGAGCTGTCGACTCAACAGCTGATATTGAAATTACCTGGACACTTGGCGTACTTCCAGCAGCTCAGGTGTATGTATGTGCGATGGTAATCAGCGCCAGATTTGTTACAATTGACTCTGTCTGAGGTAAAATGTCAGCATAAGTTTTAACAAAATTGGAGTGTAATCTGTAAACTGTATGTAATGACCAAATATATTGTAAAAGAAACATACTTGATCGATGGTCAAGTTAAAAAAAAATTAGCAGCTGCTGTTGCTAAACAACGGCCGGTATCATTAAAAATAATATATGGAGACAAAGGTACTTCAGCAAAATTAATGTTAACAAAAAAAAAAAACAAAACAAATAAATAAATAAATATAACCACCGCAAACCTTTTGTTTTAAATTTAAGTACCACACAAATAACAGCAATGTCAAAATAAGGTGGTTTCGTTGGGCCGCTACTGTCTGTAATAGCCAAAACATTAATACCTAAAATTTTCCCCGTACTAGGTACATTAGGATTAGCAGCAGCGTCTGGCGCAGTGACTGACGCAACGAAAAAGGCTGTCTCCGGAGACGGTATAAAGAAAATGTTTGTCTAAAACTTTAATATAATGCCACGAGGAAAAACAGCAAGAAAAAAGACAACAACGAAACAAAAGAACGCGATCGCGACGAAAAACAAGCAAGGCCGGATTTATAGGACCGTTGCTGGCGGGAGTAGCGGGAAAGTCTATTGCCAAATCTGTTGGGAATAGGCAGAGGACTAACACTGCCAGGCACAAGGAGGTCAGATCTCCTGCGTTAAGTAACTTTGATATACCTGATAAGCTCAAAAAAGTATAAAAAAATTCGTGGAGTTCATTCCAAAGATCAATTCAATTGCGATGCGATTGGTGGTGGCTCGTGTGTGATAAATATACAAAACTTCAATGACGGATCTCGCACATATTGGGTAGCTGTTTGTAATAACAATTATTTTGACTCATTTGGACTTCCACCAAGTGACGCAATAAAAACATATATCAGTAGAACGCTAGCGTTCCGAAAACATAAAATAATAAATTATTCGTCTAATGAAATTCAGCCTGTTGAAACTTCAGCTTGTGGGTACAATTACGTGATGTTTATAAAACAAATGTCCGATTGTAAATTCAAATTTTTAAGTTTTATTTTACAGTTTGACAAACAACCTTCTTATGCCAATGATAAGATTTCAATTAATTTTGTATAAACTCCTTGATATAATGTCAACATATTGTCTCAAATGTAAAGATAAAACATAAAATATCAATGAAACAACAGAAAAAAAAATTAAAAAAATAATAGAATATTGCGAACAAGTGTTTGCGCAATCTGTGGAAAAAGAAAAAGTATGTTTATAAAGAAATTAAAACCAGCAGTACCATTGTTGGGAGCGGGATGCCCATGTCCTGACAATGTCAGGAAAGTTATTTTAGTAGATGATTAATTAATAACGAGATGCAAGTGCGTTGTGATAGAGATCTCTTTCTTGAGCAAAATAAAATTATTACATACTGTCATAAATTCAACAATAGAGAAATAATTGGAACAGGCATAAATATACACAAATTAATTAGCATATTGCCGAAACCAAAATCAAGTTGGACACTACCAGGCCATAAATATACTGGACCTTATAATCCTTTTGATAAACAACTAGATCAAAACGATAATCCGCTTCCAGGACAAGAGCCTTACAATCAAGTTGATGCAATAGCAATGCGCCACGATATCTGCTACCGTGATCACGAACAAGATGAACACAGCTGTGATAAAGTAATGTTAGACGAACTTAGTATTAAACCTGTAAATATGCGAGAGCGTGTTAATAGAAGGCTGGTGCAGAGATTTATTGGAGCAAAATATAAACTCGGACTCGGAGAGTCTCGACTCGGCAAAAAAGAGTTGTATGATGATCTTGCATCAGAGCTACACGTACCTAAAAAAAAAGTTTCCGCGATTTAAAGTTGCCGCAAATGCCGTAGACGATATCTGGGCGATAGATTTAGTTGATATGTCAAACCTAACTCAATTTAAAGTTGGCTCTGACGGCGCTCCAAAGAAATATATTTTAATGTTGTAGATGTTTTAGTAAATATGCTTTAAGTGTACCAGTTTCAGATAAAACAGGAAGATCGATAACTGATGCGTTAAAACAAATAACAACAAGTACAGAAAGAAAACCAAACAGAATATGGACTGATCACGGAGCAGAATTTTTTAATAAAAACTTTGAGCAGTTTTTGGAGCAAAATAACATCAAAAAATATATCACAGGAAATGAAGGTAAGAGCGTTGTCGTCGAGCGATTTAATCGCACGATAAACGAAAAAATCCACAAATATTTGACAACTAAAATACAAATAAATATAGTGACAATTTACAGAAAATTGTTGATGAATGTAATAACACGAAACATAGATCAATAAAAATATCGCCAAACGACGCAATTAAAAGTCCAATATTAGCAAAGGAAAACATGTACCGCAAACACAAATATAAAGTGTCTGATAAAGTTAGAATGTCTCTGATTTTTAAAAAAAAAAAAAAAATTAAAAAGGATTTCATCCAAAATGGAGAGAAGAAATATATGTTATTGATAAAGTACTTTTAACAATACCAGTTAAGATCTAGCTGGAGAACCTATAATTGGTAGTTTTTATGAACAAGAAATTTAGAAAACCGAACAAGATATATTTGTTATTGAAAAGGTTATTAGGAAACTCGGCGACAAAAGTTTAGTTAAATGGAGAGGATATAGCGATAAATTTAATAGCTGGGTACCAACTAAGTCGATTACATCGACGAAATAATGTTATTATAATTTTTTTCGTACTTCATAAGTACAAATTTGCATTTGACAGGCCTACACAAGGAAATTGGATGTAATTATCTTGAATTATTGACTGGCATGAAACTATTTTAACAAAAATAAAATCGTATTTTATATTTCTCTGGTGTCGAATTATTTTCAAATTAAGAAAAGGTTTTATAATCTGCCAAAATATTTTTTGCTCTGTAATAGTAAAAATAAATTTTATTATTTTTTTTAGCTATATGATATTTAACATTATATCTTCCAGTTGTCGGTCTGCTGTAATTTTTTTTAATCACCAACGTCAACAACTTTGGCATCATCGTCATTGTTGTACAAAATATCATCTTCGTTATAACTAGCAGATTTGTCTGAGATTACGTTATATTTCGGTATAAAATTGTCGTTAGTCATTGTATCGTTAGCGATGAAATCTCCCTCGTATATATCAGCAAGTCTCTTATTAAATCAATATTATAATATATTTTTATCTAATTATGTATAATGAGATGACAACAGAAACAAAATCGCCTGACGTAAAATATCATTAAACATTTAATATATTAAATTACAGAGAATTAGCCGAGGCACTTCGAAAATGTTTGTCGGGCGATAGTGCTTATTCTGTTAGTGTTATTATAATGCAGATCGAATCTGATAAAATAATTCTAACAGTAGCAGAAAAAAATGAACATAACGATAGTGCATTTATAATATTAAAATTTGATAAAGATGATATTTTAATGTTTGCTCACAACTGTCTTACTAAAACTGAGTTAGGAAATATAATTAATCATTGTATTTGTAAATAAATCTATCAAATGTTGACGTCGATGTTATTGATCTTTGCACATTGTCAGCTATATCTTTCACTGATCTTTTGTTAATCTTATTATATTTCCCAGCAGCTGTTAATGATTTGAATCTCATTTCTTCACCAGTTTCAAGATTTACTGAAACAAATGATTTTGGATCTTTGAAACTATTAGCATCACCAACATCTCCTCTTCTACTATTTTCTTTTGATGTTACCAAGTCCAAATTTTCTACACGATTATCGAATTTAATGCTGTTGTCGTGATCGATAACTAGATTATTTGAAATAGAGATATTAAAAGTTTCATAAATAAAACGATGTGAGAGATAACCAACAAAATCAGACCTAGTTCCACGAACAACCACACCAAGATAACCATTTTTTCTTAAATTTCCTAATACTTTTTTAGTTTTTTTTTTTTATGTTGTATAACTCCGCGATTGGTAGCTTCACATAAATCAAATACTGGATGCGGTTGAAATTCGTTTTGTAATGCTAAATTTTCAATATTGTCGTCAGTAGTCGAATTACTTACTCGATAAACTCGCTGTCCTTCTGGAATATCATCAGAAAACAACGTATAAATAAAATCTTTCCTAAACATTTCGGTCCTATGTGTATTATCACCTTTGACACTTATTACCATACCAGCTGACGTTGACTTACCGACAGATGTTTGATATTTTATACAAATAACTGAACCAAATGCATTTGCTGCATATAAGTTGTACTTTGGGTGGACATGATAAGTTTCTTATTCCTCTGCTGTCAATGTAATATATCTTAGAATTTCTGACATTATACTATAGGTATTTCATATCTTTAATGAAACAATACGGAAAAATCAATAAATATAAATATACTATATATAATGTTAAAATTGCGTGATATTGCCAAGAACAGCCTAATAAAATCAGAACAAAATTGCTACGGCTTTTTCTGGCTGTGATAAAAGTTATAAATTTGATAATCAAAATGTTTTAGCAAATTTTAACTCCACAAATTTATTTCATCTTTTGCAACCAATTATATATTAAGAATTTGCAGCTCACAAAAGTATTAAACTAATAGTTCAGTGTCATGTAATTTTATCAAAGTTACATGCAATCGAAAAAGATATAATTGATATAATTTTTTAAAATACAAATTTCGACAACGAAATTTCTGAACCATGTTTAACAGTTTAATCACGAAAAGTATTAGCTGGAACAAATATTTTCTCAATCGCTGATGAAATACATCAAGAAATAGATACAAAATTGGAGGACTTTACTGTATCAGGATCGGGTTGGAAATTTGAGATGATAATTGAGGTTTTCTTTCATACAATGAAATTTAACGTACTTCGCGGCAGTTCTTATGTTGATCTTGCTAAAAAAATTAAAAACAAAAAATGTTGTATAAATGTCAAAAGCAATGATGACCAATGTTATCGTTGGGCAATTTTATCTGCGAAACATCCTCGGAATGATCATGGTGATAGACTTGAAAAATATTTGCCGTACAAAGATGAGCTAAATGTTATTGGGATAACTTTTCCAGTGGCAGAAAATCATATATCAAAGTTTGAAAAACAAAACAATATTTCAGTAAATGTTTTCGGACTAGATGAAAAAGAAAATATTTATCCAAGATATATTTCAGCGACTGCTACACAAAAGACAATAAATTTATTATTTTATAAAGGATATTATTGCTGGATAAAAAAAAACTTTAACGGCTTAGTTGGCAGACAGTATAATAAAACTAAAAATAGGAAATATTTCTGTTACAGATGTTTTCAAGGTTTTTCTAAAGATGAAACACTGCAAGAACATCTCAAATACTGTGTTAACTTTCAAGGAATAACCATGCCAGGAGAGAAAGAAAAAGTGTTCAGATTTAAAAATTATAATCATAAGCTGAGTATTTCTTTTGTGATTTATGCAGATTTTGAGTGTCTTCTTGTTCCTGTAGCAAGCGCAGTAAATAATTAAAAATAAACCAAGTACAAGAAAAATACAGCAACATGTTCCTTGCAGAGCAGCTTATAAAGTAATTTGTTGCGCTAACGATACTTTTTCAAGTCCAGTAAACATATACAGATGTAAAAATGTCGAGTCTGAAAGTCCGGCCGTATGGTTGCTAAAAACAAACTCATAGACTATGTTAATACGATTTCTAACAAACTATTCAAAACAGCTCCAATAAAAATAACATCCAAACAACAACTTGATTTTTCAGAGGCAGTTAATTGTCATATCTGCGAGAAACCTCTACCTGTCAAAGTTCAGGCGACAAAGTGCGTGACCACTGCCATTTAACCTGTCAATATCGAGGAGCAGCTCATAACAATTGCAATTTAAATTTTCATGCTCCAGACTTTATTCCTTTCCTCTTACATAACTTTTGTGGCTATGATAGTCATATTATTGTAGAAGCGTTTGGCAATGAAGACATTAAATCTAAAATAAAATTAAATAATACAATAAAATGTATCCCAAACAATTTTGAAATGTAAATGTCAGTTACTCTTGGCAAAGTACGTTTCATTGACAGTCTGCAATTGTATGGCAGCATCATTAGATGAGCTTGTTAAAAGGTTGTAGCAGTTTCAATAATTTAAAAAGTTGCTTTGGTGAAAACTACATCGATTTGACAAAAAAGGTTTCTTTCTGTATGAGCATCTCGATGATTGGAGCAGATTTGACGAAACTTCTCTTCCTGATAAAGATAAATTTTACTCGCAGATAAAAAATGAAAATATTACAGGTGATGAAGTAAAATATGCACAAGATATTTTGAATAAATTTAGTTGTAAAACATTTGTTGATTATCATGATATGTATTTGAAAACAGATGTATTACTACTAGCAGATGTTTTCGAGAGTTTTCGTCGAGTTAGTCATGAACATTATGGACCAAATCCCTGCTGGTATTATTCTGCACCAGGATTGTCCTCGGATACCCTGCTAAAAACAAGTAAGATAGAATTGGATCTCTTGACAGATGTTGATATGTGTAAGTTTATTGAAAAGGTTTCAGAGGCGAAATTAGCGTTGTAACAAAAACAAATATTCAGTAGTTAATGATAAATATCTGGAAAAAATTATGATAAAAACCTTCCATCAAATTGTATTATTTATCTGGACTGTGTGAATTTGTATGGATATGCAATGTCAGAGCCGATGCCGTGCAGTGGATTTCATTGGATAACTCCAGATCAATTTCTTAAAGAAACTGAAAAAAAATTACCAAAAGATATTTCATACTTTGTTGAAGTTGATCTCGATTATCCTAGTTCGTTACATGATCTACATATCGATTATGAGTTTTCTGCAGAGTTTATGATAATCGATTACAGTTTATTATCACCTGAACAATAGACAATGACAACAGCACAAAATTTGACTGTTAATAAGCTAGTTCCAAATTTATTAAATAAAAGAAATTACGTGATGCATTACACAAATTTAAAACAAGCAGTAGATGCTGGACTAATTCTGAGAAAAGTTCATCGTGTATTAAAATTTAATCAGTGAAGGTGGATAGCAGATTATATTGATTTAAATACCAAACGTCGTGCTATTACTAAAACCGAATTTGAGAAAAACTTTTTCAAGTTAATGAACAAATCTGTATTCGGTAAAACGATGGAAAATATTAGAAAGAGAATCAGTATTGAGATTGTAAACGATATAAATCGCAGAAATAAATTAGTTAAATTAGTTAACGGACTGGGCTGACTGATGTCCGATCGGTCGCAAAGCAAGTGTTCGATTAAATTGCCTGACCACGAGATAACGCGGTGTGTCCCGGTCTGATTTGTACGTTATGTTGTTGCATCTGCGATGTTAGTACACCGAGAATTTCTTTGCAAGGATCAATCTGTAACAAGTGTGGCCATCGCAGGCAGCCACCTGAATACATACGTTCAAACACGACTGCGTCTTCATTTGATGTTTTAGTTGCTAGCGGTTCCGCTTCTTTTTAACTACTTGCAACGTCGCCGACCGTCAACACGTTTTTGTATGTGCGCAGTTTGCGTGATGTGCGTGATGTGAATGATGTCCCAATGGCGTTATGTGGTAAAAACTTGATATCGGCCTGATGAACTTCGTTGGGTGTGATGACATGCTGAATTATTTTGGGACGTGGCAGATAAACTTGCCATGTTGCCTGTCGTGACAACCAATCTGCAGCAACAGCAAGTGTGACATCTATTGCATCCGGGATTATGCTAATCGCTAATAAATCGACTCCATTATTATTAACTATTGGACAATGAATTCCCTGCGTCCACGGCTAACTTACCACTCATCGTTGATCTTATCAATCAATTCGCGAGTGATTCTCGTATATTTGTATTTTTTATAGACCTCAGCGTGTGAATGAACTTGAGATCCACGATATGTGGTTGCTGCAGATCTTTATTTTTATACTCGACGTCATGAGTATGGCATTCTTGATCAATCGCAAATACGACAAAAATTGCAGACCTTACCGTGATACCAAATCACCCAATGAGTCGTTTGGTTAGATGACTTTACTAACAGCAGGTGACATACCAATCGAAATATGTAAATTTGTCATTGTTAGTACATAATAAGAGAGTAAAGGTAAACAGTCCCTCCTTCCTGAAAGCAAATGAAAAATGTGGAAATCTGAAAATTTGTCAGTTTTAACACATAATAACAATGCAAAGACGAACAGTCCTTCCTTAGTAACAGCACTCGGCAAACGCAGAAATATATCCATTCCTGTGCATGAAATGATATAAGGGCGAATAGTCGTTCTATCGTAACAGCAAAATGATAACCGATAATTAAGAAATGTGTCCTTTTCAATGTATAATAAGAGGGTAAGGTCGCACAGTTCCTTCTCCGTGACAACAACCAGCAAACTGCGGTGCATGTATAGCTTGCACGTGCAATTTAAGCTAGGATAAAACCTGTTTGTCAAGTTTTTAATTGTTGGAACTCTACAAATGTCTGTATACAGGTACGCGCTGTGAATGAGTAGAGGAAACAAAGAGCAAATGGCTACAATAATTAATACATTAATGCATGATTGCAGACCAGAACAACATAGACTAAAAACGACTGTACGACCGTTGCTTTAAATTACAAAACAAAGTACAAGTGTAGTCATTTTCTGCAAGACAACAATTAGAGAAACTATTTAATTTAGCGATGAAATGGTTCTTATGACCTGAAAAGAAGAAATTAAGTTGAACAATATTTTAACTAGAGTCAGCATGTAATAATTGATGTTACATACCCATCAAAATATTTGTGCATTTGCGCCATTTACGACCGAAATCGAACTTAAACACCAACCAATGAGATCTACCGGTATCATATGTTTACAAGAGATTCTCTGAAATGAAATTGTGCAAGCAACACCATATCCGCGCCATTAATGTTCTAAACATTTTCCGGCAGCAGAAAACTACTCTCCATCATTTTTGTTTTGCAAATAACACCAAGCCCCCATACATGTTTTACGAAACATTCACAGCATCAGAAACAGAACCCTTCTCACCACCATACTTATTTTACAAACATTTCCCTGCTACCTTAGAATAGGTTTTGTAAAAATGTCACGGTCACAGATCCATACGCTGCAAGATTTCTCCTCGTGTTACAATATTTACAGGTGAGATAGAAATTACAGGGTTGTCGTCACACCAAATTCGCAAATCGTACCACTGAAAACTATTTTAGTTTAAAGCAACAAAAGGCTGTACAGCCATGAGTGCCAAGACCCCACCCCCCTCCCGCACACACGCGCACATGAATCTGTAAGCTATATTATGATTATCTCTGAGATATATATTAGCAAGTACGACAGAAATTGCAGGCCTTACCGTGATACCAAATCACCCAGTAGGTCGTTTGGTTAGATATCTTTACTGACAGCAGGTGACATACCAGTGGAAATATGTAAATTTGTCATTGTTAGCACATAATAAGAGAATAAAGATGAACAGTCCTTCCTTCCTGAAAGCAATGGAAAATATAGAAACATGAAAATGTGTCAGTTTTAACACATAATAACAAAGCAAAGACGAACTATCCTTTCTTAGTAACTGCACCCGGCAAACGTAGAAATATATCCATTCCTGTGCATGGTATGATATATGGGCGAATAGTCCTTTTGTAACAGCAAATTGCCAACCTGTAATTAAGAAGTTTGTCCTTTTCAATGTATAATAAGAGAGTAAGGTCGCACAGCCCCTTCTCCGTGACAGCAACCAGCAAACCTCGGTACAGGTATAGCTTGCATGTGCAATTTAAGCTAGGATAAAATCTGTTTGGCAAGGTTTTAATTGTTGGAACTCTAAAAATAGCTGTATACAGGTACGCGCTATGAATGAGTAGACGAAACAAAGAACAAATGGTTACAGGAATTGATTCATGAATGCACGATTGTAGAGGAGGACAACATAGGCTGAAACGACTTTACGACTGTTGCATTAGATTACAAAACAAAGCACAAGTGTAGTCATTTTCTGCAAGAACACGATTAGGAGAATTATTTTAATTTAGCGATGAAATGGTTGTTATGGCCTGAAAAGAAGAAATTAAATTGAACAATATTTTAACTTGAGTTCTTATGGAATAATTGATGTTACATACCCATGAAAATATTCGTACATTTGTGCCATATACGATCGAAATCGAACTTAAATACCAACCACTGAGACCTACCGGTATCATATGTTGAGAAGTGAAGGTAAATGTTCATTGTTTCCTTTATATATGAAGACTTAGATCTTTTAATAAAGTAAGCCACTTATCATTCTCCTGTAACTCACTTTAACGTTGGACTAAACAATGTCATTGATGTCGATATTATATTTGTCTTATCTAGAGACATGATGATGAAACTTGCCAGTGTTGCTGGTTACAACAACAACTTGGAAAACCCATCAGATACTTCGAAACTAGAAATAAACACTTATGAAGATTATGATAACAGCTGCTGATAAATAGTCTCTAACAATTCTCTAAAAAGGTTAAGAACGAAATAGAACAAGAGAATATCACAATTATGCAGGCACTCGGACAAAACTGATAATAGTTTATTACTTTTTTTTAAAATAACAACGAGGCGGTCGACAATTATAACCGCTCATGATTGAAGAGATATAGATCACGAAAAAAAGTAAATAAGCGCTTATCTTTATGTCAAGGATTAAAGCAGCTGTCTTAAGTAACCATTTGCGAAGGATTACTCATTTTGTCTCCTTTATCATTCTTGCTTTTTGTCTATTTTTGAATTGTGTTTTAATGTATAAACCTTTCAGTAAAACTGACAAAGACGCTAGTTAACTCTAGTGTAAAGATATTACATTATCAGCCAATAAAGAATAAATTGTCCAAATCATTTAAAGTGTCAGATCATTACGTTGCCACATTCATCTTGCAGTATTGATGCTTCTCTTTTAGGTTGCTAAATCCAACGCTTGAAAAGGTTTGTTTCCGTAAGTTGATCAGTGCTAACTAGTTCTTCACTGCTGCTACCACCCACGTCCCTATGCAACTTTCTGCAAAGCCTTATACAACCTGTTCTGTGGTTCCACATAGAGTTGCTTCTACCATACGTGTATATATAATAATAATAAGTGAAGGAATTGCCACATAGTCTTCATTGAAATGTTGTTTTAATATTAGCCTAATGGTGCAAAAAAATATTAAATTTGCATTATTGATATTTTCTCTTAAGTTATTGTCTCAATCAGTCAAATTTCTACGTACCTCTGCTCCTATACTCCCATATGTGTACAATACCTCTTACAGTTTAATTTTAGTTATAGCATAATTTGTTTTACTGATAACTTTTTGAAGTTTCTTTTTCAGACATTCCAGCGTTTAAGTTCTTTGCTTATATTCTCCAACTGACATCTTCAAACGCATTCACAGAGCCAACTAATTCTCCTTCTTCCTGTAGTGTAAATATTCTACTAACACTTCCTTCTTCTTAATCATTGTGAAAAGATTATTGAAGTTCATGAATTGAACTTGCAATGTCAGTAACTCAATTTTAATTTAGTATTTATATTGCTTGCTTCATTTATAATTGTTCTAACTTTATTTCATAATAATATGTAGTTGCTGTCTGATTTGCTGTGTAACGTGTTTGACACAATCACATTATATGTAGGGTCAATAAATATTTGTCTTTGAAACATTTGCACGTCATTATGCAGTTTCCATATATTTATTCGGTTATTCCAGTTTAAAGATATTATCACCTAACTTTCACCTGCTTTTGGAGCTATAAAGATAGGTAATCGGAGACCAAACAAAATATCAACGTCATTGTCAGCTGTCTTTACAAGAAATAATAACTCTTATAAGAACATTCATACTAAGTGATGCTATGAATAAATTAAAGACAGAGCTGAAAGAGGATTATATAAAATCAAAGTGCATTGGATACATTACCGGCGGGGGTGGTGGGGGTCTTTTACGTTGATATTCTCTTACGTTGAAATTGTCTCTATTTGCAATGTGCGTTTGATTATAGTAATCAAACTCTTAAACTTAAAACAAACCTACGGATGAAATGCAGAACACTGAAAACAACAAGTTATAAAATAAAACACAAATATTATGCCCAAAAATGTGCACTTAATGATTTGCAATTGATGCATTTATTCTCTGAATTTAGCTGTATCCACTATAGTTATTACAAAAGTGTCATTTAAGACAGCTAAAAGCAAATCAGAAAACCCACGATTTTAAGCGAACTGAACATTGTCATTTGAATTATATTAATTCATAATCTTAGCAGGCTGATAAGGTTCTACTTTTATGTGATGATTTGTATTTCTATTTTAACGGCATTTTGGCATTTTATACCAGTTAACAACGTCTTTTATATATCTGTTGTTCAAGAAGCGTAGGCATTGTCCCTGTTGAGCTGGATCAGATAGATCAAACGAGGAATAGTATGATTTATATCGATATCCAATTAGTATTACCTGTTAAATGTTTTCATGCAAATGGAAAACTTTAAGGTTACAACTTTTATCTAAGTTTGTGTTTTATTGTTATGCCTGTTAAAATTCTGATCTTTGCTAAGTGAACTGATATGTGGTTTTCGTCGTTGTGATATTTAGTTTAGAAGTGTTTAAGTTGCCTCTGTTCTTTTCCTCCAAGTTTTTCTTATTTTGATTTTTCACACTTTCGTGTATTCTTCCCTGCAATGCTTACATAAGGCATTATCTAACAAAACCTCTTTTGTTTGCATTTTGGCATGCTCTGGTATCCATTTTGTTTAGAACGTTTCAATACATTTTTCAGCTCAGAGCTTACTAATGTCATATTTCAGCAAAAGTTTAGGATAATCCTATAATAAATTCAAAGTGAGTAATAAACTTAAAGTGAGTAAATGTTTAATCAAAAAATGGACTACAATAGTTTGCAACTGGCCTTAAAATTATGTTCTTGCTCGAAACTTTTGATGCGGTAGGGATCATAATTTAGAACTTCATTCTTAGGGAGTAACTACTGGCCTTATAACAGAAGATAAAAGCAGGAATATTCTATAATACAAACTGGAGGCCAGTCTCACTATCAATCTTACTTAACTAACATTTCAAATTGCTTGTTCCTCTATTGCTAATAGGGTCAAGAATGTACCCAATGTCATAATTAATGACAGCCAAAAGGTTTTAATAAAGGGAGATTTATTTATGAAAATACAACAATTGTTATGACCGGATGATCTATATTCTAGAAACCAAGTGAGTCTGGTCTTATCTCATTAATAATTTGAAATTACTTTAATATATAATAGGAATGAAAGTTCTTGTAATCAAACTAACCATAAAAAAAATATTAGAGGCAAAATATATTATGAAACAAAGTTCAAATTAGGCAGTAAGATGCTGATTCATTTATATTATTAGATGGTTCTTCTTTTTTATTACAGACAAGAATACTGATTTGAATGAGTTTGTCCTGGTGTTAGGTCTGTACTGCAATGATTTTGTAACCGAAAGTTATTTGGATTGGAAATACACAATTCTAATTATACATTAGGCGCTGAAGTTGATAATGGCTATATTTACGTTGTTCTGCGTATAAGTTTCTTTGAGGTTCTTCGTAGAACATAATTATCGACGATGTTGCAGGACGTAAACAAGCATCCCTTATTGGAAAAATTAATAGATATTGCCCGAATTCATTCATCTTTTTACAACTGTATCAAATCCTCCATCCCATATAGAAAATGAACTGAATACATTCTATTTTAAAGTTCATTTCCTGTGCTCAAACTGAGAATGTTAAAAAAGCTATTCTCATAGCTTCTTTTAAAGAAGGGGGATTGAATGTGATTAACGTCTACTAATTTGTGTTTTATATTTATGTTATGCAACATTCTCCAGTTTGGTTACTATAAAACTTTTAGTCATACACAAGTTGAAGAACAAATAGTTCTATGTTTATTCAACATATTTTGGATGCACACAGAGAGAAAAAATATAAATTTATTTTTGGAATCCTGATTAAAAAAGATAAAAATGCCAAATGGTAATCAAATTTCAAGTGCTGCACCTCGGTGTCATATATTACCTGGAGACAATGGTAGCAATTGTATGTGATAAAGATGTATCACATAAAGTACAAAACAGCATGAAGATGTTATTTTATTCTTTTATTTTTTAAACTGGGTATCATTAATTATAGCGCTTGCATAATGCGGAATGGTGGAATGGGTCTTGCTGCAGATGGTTTAGAAGTCACAGATTTAGTAATTATCCCGCAATCGAACTTAGTCCAACTTTCCTCGCATTAAAATCTAAACCCTTTGAAGTTAAGCTGATATACATCATTGTTCTTCAACAAAATGAAATGATATAAATGAAGTTGAACAGTATAAATGATATGCCTATCAGAGTAATAAGTGACGATGAAATATGTAACATTGAAGTTAATATATATATGTAACATATACAACGAAATGTAGAACGTAACCAGAAAGAAAATACGGAAGACCAAAATACTGATAACAATACAGTGAATACAAATTTTAAATTCTCGAATGTATTAATTTTTCCAATAGAATTGGAAAGCCATAGTATAATAAAAAGTCAAACAGAGACAGAAATTTTAAAAAGTAAATCCAATCAGTAACAAATATATTTTATTGCTGTTTATTTAAATATTTCTTAATGAACTTAAAACAAGCGCATTCTATTAAATTAATGTCAGGAAATCAACAATGACTATTTTAGTGCCCGATTTTATTTTGAACACTGAGCTGCAAATGAATAAAGTTAAAAGGGAATGAAAATATGTATAATAACGAGATGCGATTGATCTATACTTGATGTTAAGAACAAAATAAAAATATTCAAGTAAATTACCAAGATTAATATATATATATATATATATATATATATATATATATATATATATATATATATATAATACTATCATACTGGTTAGAGAATTTTTAATTCGTACTAGACGGAGATTCGATTCAAGGTCCGTGGGTAAACGGCACCCATCGCCTTGCCTGCACCACCAGCCATTATTTCTTCACGACTACGCACGCATCACCAAAAAATGATGTGATCGGTGCTATATGCACTCGTGTGTAGCAGACACATTCGCATGACGACTCAATAATTAATTCTCATCTATCTGCACAGTTATTCAGGATTCCTATAAAATAATCAAGGTATATAGGATTAATTACAGAGAATTATAAATATACACCAGACAGAACGGAAAGTGCTATCCCTGGATTCTATAAAAGTGCTCGAGTTTATAACACTGATTCAATCGCATCAGTTTTTGGTGATGCGTGCTTAGTGCAGGGTTGTGTGTACGTGTCTGAAGGTGCAAGCTTGTTACAATTGGCACACCAGTCCATTATACTACTGAAAACGGCTCACAAAGGGTATATATTTTCAAAGGAGTTTCCAGATTCCACATACATCGAGCAAAGATATACCTTTAAGAGACGAAACTCCTTTCACATCACATTCGTTCTGCTTATGTAACGGCATGCTTAATTGTATCATGATATTGAGGACGAAAAAAAAAAAAAAAAAAAAAAAAAAAAAAAAAAAAAAAAAAAAAAAAAAGAAGAAGAAAAAACACAAGAGATTTTAAACTTATCCATTGTGTCCAACAGGAGTGAGAATCCAGCTCAATTTAAAACGAGAGGTTTATTGAATAGAACTAATAGTAATTATGATGTTTAGAAATTTATATTGCCAAATTATTGTCAAATGCTACTTTATAAAATATCAACCAGAGATAATATTTTTAACATATTCATGCACATACATACCAGAAAGACAATTAGGTAGGCGGAATCTGGAAACATTCGATTGCGTATCTAATAGTAAAGTTGGGTTGATTTATTTAGTTTAATCTTGTGGATGAAAATTTAAGATAATGATTCATTTCATTTCAGTATCTGCCACCTCTGGAGAAAAATGCAGGTGAAAGGTTTCACCAATATTTAACAATTTCTTGACCAGTAACTCAGTTTGTAATGCACAAAAACAACTCTTTTGAGAATGATGTAAATCATAAATGTATGTTACTGCAGCATTTACGTATCAAATAAAAACAAGCGATTCAAATATCACAATATGAAAGGAAATGCAAGACGTAAGTTATATTTACCAATACAGTTTAATTCTTAATCCGAGTACATACATTTGGATGTGTAATTCAAATATGCAGATTTGCTATGACATTATATACATATATGAACTTTGTTATCGGAAGATGGAAAAATCATGACATAAGTCACCATTGTTTCGCTAGATTTTTTAACTCATAGTATGGAGAACAACATGTGTTTCTTCACCATCAGATGAGAAAAGGATTGCATAGTACTTCATTATTTTCACTACTTTAGTCATGATTGTGCCCTAGAAACAACGCGCGTTGTTATTTCTATCCATGTCTCCCATTAAACCTCACTCGAGTGGGACTAGTTAATAACCATCGTTTGGGTTGTAATATTAGTTACGTATATGAGTACATACGCCAGTAGACAGTTTGGTATGATTTTTCTCTTCTCTTGAATCACTCAAGTGTCCATGTTGGCTTGGTTTTCAAGATGCCAATTTTTGAAGTAAATGGTGTATGGAAGGAGAAGAATATGATACAGTTAGAATTTATTCGTTTTTTGTGTTTAATTTAAAATCAGTTATTTTTTTCCTTCTTCATATTTTTAAAAGCAACCATCTAAAACGTCCTCAAATATAATACATCAACTTCAATGTTAATTAGTAAGAATCAATTTCTTTTTGCGAACTTTAAAACCACAGACATTAAATCTAATGTAAATAAGATGTATGTTGTTTACATCT